>BQNB010051964.1:6459-40716 GCA_026074375.1 Tanacetum coccineum
ACCTAAAACAGCCGATGACACTAAAATCACCAACAAGTCTTGTCATTGATGAAACAACCATTGCAATCCAAAGTGATCATAAAAATACTATATTTAAGGGCAGTCAGCCTGAGAATAATGGTTCTTGGGTCTGGTATTGAGTTTCAAAATATTGCTATCAATGGGAATGAGCCATAGACTATGAGGAAGTCAATGAGAGTAAGAAACCTTCCTTCTAATTTTAATGACTTTGTTCTTCCTAGCAAAAAGAAGTATGGTATTAAAACACATGTTGATTATTCTAATCGGTTTACTTTAAACTTCTGTTTTGCTCCCGATCTTCATAACTCTGTTGAACCCAAGACTTATCTTGAGTTTACTCAATATAAGAACTGGGTTGATGCCATGAATAATAAAATGAAAGATGTATTAGGAATAATACATGGGTTTTAACTGATTTTCCTATTAATAGAAAGACTTTGGTTGTAAATAGTTGTTTAAAATTAAGTGCAAGTCATCAAGTGAAATTGAAAGGTATAAGACTAGGCTTGTTGCCAAGGAATATAGTCAGGGGGAAAGAATTGATTATGAGGGGACTTTTAGTCCTGTAATTAAAGTGGTTACTGTTATATGTATTATTAGTCTTGTTGTGCATAACCACTGGTGTTTGTTTCAATTGAATGTTGATAATTTATTCTTGTATGGTCATTTACATGAGAAGTACATTTTTACCATGTTTTTACATCAAGAATATCAACTTTTTCCATAGCAATGAAGGTGATGGAACCAATGTTTTGAAACCTGGTTTGACCCGTCCGGTTTAAAAAACGGGTCAAATTAAATCGAATTTCATATTTTCGAAACCCGGTTAGATACGCCGAGTTTGAAGTGACCCGGCTCAACCCGGTTCTCGAGACCCGGCCGGGTTTTTTTCTATGTTTTTTGCAAATAAAGTAAGTTAACTATATATATTTGCGACTTAATTTTATTTTTCCATTTATATTGGTTAGTAAATGAAAATTTAAGTTGGTCGGAATCTGGGTTTTTTACTTGAAATTTATAGTGTTTGGATGGAGTTACTTGAAATTTATTTGTTAAAGAATCTTGATGAAAAAAATAGTTGGCGGGAAAAATGGGGTTTTAGCCTGAATTCATGGGGTTTGGCTAGATTTGAGATGTCTGAGTAGAATATGAATGAAATGAACCAAATACCCTTGGAAGATAGTAGTATAAAATAAGTGGTTTAAATAATTCACAAAGCATTATGGATTACATGTGGAGTACATAGAGCTATTAATGGCTGTTACCACTTAATTTAGAAAGACTTTGGTTGTAAATTGTCTGTTTAAATTAGTGCAAGTCATCAACGGGAATTGAAAGGGTATAAGACTAGGGCTTGTGCCAAGGAATATAGTAAGGGGGCGAAAGAATTTGATTTAAGGAGGGGACTTTTCAAGTCTGTAATTTAAAGTGGTTTCTATTATATGTATAATAGTCTTGTTGTGCATAAACCAATGGTGTTTGATTTCTATTGAATGTTGTTAATTTATTCTTTGTTATGGTAATTTAACATGATGAGTCTATTGTTCCTTGGTTTTGACATCAAGAATATCAATTTTTCCACTAGCCAATGAAGGTGATCGGAAAACAACTGTTTTGAACCTGTGTTTGACCCTGTAGGTTTAAAAAACGGGTCAATATTAAATCGAATTTCATATTTTCGAAACCCGGTTAGATACGCCGAGTTTGAAGTGACCCGGCTCAACCCGGTTCTCGAGACCCGGCCGGGTTTTTTTCTATGTTTTTTGCAAATTAAAGTAACGTTATATTTTAATTTTATTTGACGACATAATTGTATTTGTCATTTTTTTAATTGGTTAGTTAAATTGGTTTTTATGCGAAATATATGAATAATTCATGATTTTTTATATACTTGTTTGTATCATTGTACAATATATATAACTTTGTTTTTAAAGTAGGGTTGTCTCGTTGGTTGAACGGTAAACAATGACTCTGGACCCGGAGTCGATTAGAAGACCCGGTTTTCAATGCCTTGGATGAAAACATTTAATCAAGTGTAAACTAGCAAGGAAGGTCCACACGTTTGTGGTCCAAATTTTTTGTGGCTGAAGATGAGTTGTTCCTCGATATGTGATAGTTGTTTGTGGTTAAAGAATTACATGCAGGCACTCCCTAGGGTTAAAAGTCTAATTCTATTAGCTTAAAATATTCATGTGTATTCCAATACATTTTCGCACAAAGGGTTTATATCGCACATTTGATCGCAGTTGTCTATACATGCAACCCGAGGCGAGAACCCACATTTCATACAAAAAACCCTTTACATTCTATTTAGAATCTTCCTTTTACCACTATAGTTTACTGGTTTTAAGTGTATATGTCGGTTATTTATTAGTGTTTTGTTGAAACTTTCATTTGTAGGTAATTATATATTACTGTTGTGAAATTTAAGCCGTCTTGAAAGGGTTTAGCAACGTTTTACCCAACACTCCAATTGCATTTAGCCTTTTTAATTTTCGAACAGAGTTTAATATGCTGGCATTGGTAATCATAATTAATCTAACTGCGATCAAGCCAAGGCCTCATCGCCTTTAATATTTCGGAGTCTACGTGGAAGTAATGGTGAGCAAAGAGAAGAACTGGAGCTCATCTTGCGGTTAGATCTTTCGTTGAAGCACCGCACAGGTTGGTTAGTTAATCAACGACGTTGTCACACAAAATGACCCTGAAATGAATGTTAATGAATCTATAGACTTTTGAAAAGGCGGAGGGAAAGAAAAAGATAAATCATGAAAGGACTCAAACATCAGTTGAAACACAAATACTTTTAAATGCCCACTTGTTTTATCAATGACATGGCATCTTATGAATTTAGTAATGAAAATAAATCATGGCTGAAGAGTTTGGATGTGTATTAATATTTCTTTATGAAGTCATGATTAATAAACGTTCTGTAATTTTAATAAAACAACCCTAAACCAGATTACGTTCATATTCTAAATACAACATTTGACCAGGTAATTGGACATGTCTAGGATCGGAGGAATTTGAAAGAATTGAATTGGTTATAGCTTGTGAAAGCTTGAATGTGAATATTATACAGATATCTACATGTGAAACATTTGAATAATGTCTACACAGAGACCTAAACCTGTTTGAGTTATTTGTTATGTTCAAATAAGTTAGTTTATAAGATAAATGAATGTCTCGATACTCATTTTTTATATTTTTCAAGAATCACAAAAGCAAGGGTTTAGGTCTTTAGAGTTGTTATAAAAAAATCAGATTAGATTTACCGCATCTAAATTTTATGACACATGTCTGATGATTAATTATAAATCAGGTTGCTAGCTGGCCAATTAACAAAGTTGATTAGGAAAATCTAAGTCTCCAAGTTTTTGTATTGTGGACTCTTGGACTTTTTCCGCTTTCTTACGAATCATACGCAACCCATTTAGTTTGACTAAATGCAGTCGGAGCCTTTACGCTTTTTTGCCAATGTACTCACTTTAATGAGCTTGATTGTACTTTGTGGTCATTTATTTAACTATCCAAGTCTCTAATACTTTCATAGTCATTAGGCTAAGGTCCTTATATCTTAACACCTTCATGCATAGTTACATAATATAATAATATAATAGTTTCAATACAACACATGTCATAATCATAGATATTTACCTTTATTTACAAAGCCAACTTACCAAAAACATCACCAACATCACTTGAATCTTATCCGACCATCATCATCAATAACTATTATCATGTTAAAGCAACATTAATAACAATGGTTTTATACAACCCATAATCATACCTTATTTACATCCTTAATTACCATATGATCATATCTTGATCATATGATGAAATCCCCAATTACTGTACATAAACCCCAACTTCTTAATATGTAATTAACTCAATGAATAAAGATTGCTTACCAATTAAAGAATATAACCAGAATCAAACTCTTGTTGAAGAACATTAATCACCAAGAATATTTCTCATCTTGTTCACCTTGTTTTCCCTCGTCTTTGTTCAGGTCGACACTTCTACACACACAAGAGAACACCACAAAACTCTATAACAAAGTGGGAAAGTCCATGGATTTATCTAGGATATATCTATTTAGTTAGAACTTTAGTCAATTGACACTTTTGGTCCTTTTAATCCCAATTCTTCATATTTGTGACACATTCTTTTTTTAAAACCATATTACATATAATATATATTGACTTATATTTTGACTAACGAGTTTGACTAACCAATAAAGTCTTTGACACATGAAAGTCGTAGTCAAACTTATTCATTGGCATACTCATACTAAAATACCTAAACTTGGTTTTGGGGTGTTACAAAACTACCCCCTTATTTAGATTCATACCCAAAATCTTATTTGCTTAACGCTTGCAACTATTCACAAACTTTTCCACATCCTAGGTCCCCATCATAGCCATTCATGTCACTTCTATCAAATCAATGGTTACAATTCACAAAGATAAACAACCTCAATCAATCTAAGTTATAATCATTTTATTAAAAAATACACTTAATTCATGAAATTTCACATAATTTCAAGTATTTCTAATGACAACGCGTCATTAGTATCACATCACTTTTTGAAAATTCTCCACTTCACACATAATTATGCTAAAAACAACAATTTCCTCCTCATTTTATCCTAATATTATCAACAATGACGACTTATCATCCAAAATTTTTACTAATTTGACTTTATAAAAGTCAAACTTGGACACCTTTTTCACACTATCCACTGATGCACTAATATGACTTAAAGTTAAATTTTGTCACTACTTATCTAAAAGGTATTAATAATTTCAATTTCATACATTACTTAAACAACTTCCTTTTCAAATTTTGGGAATTAACAATCCATTTATGTTCTCAACTTTATGTACGACTTCATTTTAGGCATCTATCTTAAGATTTTACTCATAACCTTAATGTTGTCATAAGTTCTTATTCATACTAATCTTATTTCTTATGACGTCTAACTTGTTTTAAACTTTCACTTTCTATTTCTTTATCTGTACTCATGCCGTATTGGACATAAGCCTACTCATTTACAATTCGTTATTTACATAAAAAGGCGTCCCATCCATGTAAGTAAGTAATTATAAACTTATGATTTGAAGATTTACAATTTCTTTATTTAACCCATAAAGGTTTATGATTATGAGAAAACTATAAGACTTGTTGTTGAGAGTCAATAAAAAATGAAAGAACTTGGAAGTGAAATAAAACCGATCAATTATTCAAAGTTAAACAGACGTTCTGAGGTTTTTATTCCATAAAAAGAATAGTCAAGAGAACAACTTTTCTTTTCAAAGAAAACCGAAGTTTCAAAATTGTTTCAAAACCAGTTTTAGCGGTCAAATTACAAAAAGTTTTTAGTTTGGAAGGGGAAATTTCAAGTGACACTCCTAAAAAGAGTCGTGCAAGAGGATTTCTTAACGATAATAAACATCAAATCGTGTTTTTACAACGTATTCTCGAATAAAAGTGACTTTGACTGATACAAAATAGAACTTAAATATTCATATTAAAGTTAAAAAGGCTTTAGAAACAGATATTGTTCCAACCGTCAAAAATATAGAAGTTAGAGCAATTCATTTTGAAAAAGAGTTTGTGAAAGAAGCAAGAGAATTTTTAAGGGACTACAAATCTCTTGAGAAAGAAGCTGACGAATCACTTGAAAAAGTCAAATTTTTGCAAAAAAAATGATCGTCTCTTGGAAACAGTCATGTTTTTTGATGTCATATTTACCATTTTGCATACTTCTGATGTTATGTATGATAAACAAACCCCCTGAGCTCACAAATCTGAATCTTGAATAAGAAAATAGTTCTCTAAAACAAACCATTTTTGATATTTTAAAACAGAAAGTCGATTTATCAAAGACTTTTTCATTTAAAAAAAGATCTTGAAAGGCTGGAAGCATACATTATTTCTCTTGAGCTTAAATTGCAAAACCAGTCTTTGACATTAGGGCTTAAAGGACTAATTTTGAAAGACTTACTAAGAGCTTTATGATTCTATTAAAAAGACAAGAGCACATACCAAAGACCAAAGACATACTCTGATTGCTCAATTAAACAGTAAGACTGTAGAAAATGCTGACTTGATTGCTCGGATTCAAGATAAAACACTGGCAAATGGTGAATTGCAAAAGATAATTAAAGGAAAGGGTATGGATACTAAGTTTGGAAAACCAACAATCTTGGGGAAAAGCTTGCTTTACAACCAATCAGAAATCAATCAGTTGTTAGACAATCGATCACGTTTAAATCTTAAAGACCTCAATCTTCAAAATCACGGTTTGCCTCCCAAGTTGTCAAAAAAATGATTTAACAAAACCAGTCATTCCACAGTCTTTATATAAGGAAAAAGAACTAGTTTTTGCTAATATTCAAAATGTGGTTGCACCTCGCTTATTTAGGAATAGCTCACCGAATGTGTCATCAAAAACCTTAAAAGAATCTTTTGGCTCAAATGACATGGTGTACAATTACTATCTAGATAAAGCTTGAAAAAAGGCATAGTCTCAAACAAACGGAAAGTTGATTTCCAAACCTAGTGTGATGACTTCTGCTGAATTACAAAACACTACTAGTGGTAGCAAACCGAAACCTAGGAGCTTTATAGGAAACACTAGGAATTGGCTAGCTTCTAAGAGTAGTTGTGTAACAAACAAAGCTGTGAACATAGCGAAACGCACTAGAAATTCTAAGTCCTTCTCAGATACAAAACACTTTTCTTGTCGTATAGTGCAAATCACGATTGTTTATATGATTTGCCGTTCAAAAATAATATACTAATGACTAAACCTAATACTTGGGCTTGAGTTCCAGTAAGTCTAACTCAAATACAAGTTCACTAAGAAAAACAACCAACTTACGGAATCACATCAAAAAATGTTCTACTAAATCCTAAGTTTGGGTTATATGTCACTTCTCCTTTGTAATCATTTCTTAGTCTTGTTAGATTGTATTGTAACACTTCAAGGGTAGTTCATCAATAACGTACTGTTTGAATCTTAAGTTTTTCTTTCAAAATCTATTCTGAATTTTTGGAATTCTTGCGGTTTATCAAACATGCAGGTCTTAAAAGTTTTGAGCTATTTAAGGTCGTAAATCAAGGTCGAATTATCAGCATAATTATCATGGGTTATTGTTGTCATATCAAATGCCAGCATATGAGCTGTTCACTGCATCAGCAGAAAGATCATGCATTCTTAGCCGATACATACATATAAGATATAAGTTAGTTGTGTGCGTATTTTCGCATATTTGATCCCATACACATTCTCATTGCTTAATTAAATACTTGTAGTAACAAAGTGTGTGAGACAATATCATATCACCTGCTAACAGTTTCATAAGAACAAAAATGCAATGAGCAAAAGTACAATGAAGCGGGGAAAATGTACATTTACTAGTAAAGAGCGATCATCAGAGGGAGCAAAGCCTAGAGGTATGTAAATTAGCATATCAACAAAAATGTTATGGGGGTGTTTCTTTTCTTCTTAATGGTGAAGAAATGTGGGCCCAAACCCTTAATGTCTCTTAATTGGGAGACTCATTAAAACTATGGGGGTGTTTGATAGCCTTTGAATGGTGTAGTTCAGAGGGAAAATTTGAATCAGTCAGCGACGTAGTTGTTTGTTAGCAAATTCTCATACGTTGTATCATTCTAATTGGCTCTTAATCATTCTGGACGGTCGGCATGCTATGCCATTCAACAACTATGTTATCTCAACATTGCCCAATTATACAACTTCATATCACATGGTCCATATGAATTAAAGTTTGACTATTTGTTAAATCCATCTCGGGTGTTGATCGGTTCGGTTATCGGGTTGTTCGGTTAATTTTTTTTTGGGTCAACCAGAAAATTAAACCGAACCGAAAACCGAATTTCACTCTTTATTTAAAAAAATTAATAATTACATAAATATTTAGCAAAAAAAATTATTTCAAGCATAAAAAGTGTTTTTTATATTAGAATAAAATATTATTGGTATTTTTATATATATAAATATATAAAAAGTATATATATTTATATGAATCCGGTTTTCGGTTTAGATTGCCAAACTCATATCCAACCCGAGAACCGAATTAGTCGCTCGGTTCGATTATTAGTTTGGTTCGGTTATGTTCAGTTTCGATTTTCGGTTTTTCGGTTTTTCTGCTCACCCCTACATCTCATTGTTTAACGTTGACACAACAAATTCTTAAATATTACATTATTCTTAAACAATAATTAAATTTTAAAATATAAGAAAAAAGATAGATAATCATATTTGTAAAGATAGGACATGAGAACATATTTCGATTTACAACAAAACTGATGACAAAACATAAGTGTTTATATTATTATTTTAATTAGCGTTTTTCTTATCTACGCACTTACGTCTAATAAAAGTAGTTTCTGATTATGCATGAGGTTAAAGTGGTAATTTTATGTTATTCAGATCCTTCATTCAGCACAACTAGCAAACAACCTATTTTTATTCAGAAGCAAGTTCACACAGAGCATGTGAATCATTCAGAATGATATATGATTCAACGCTAAATCATTTTATTTTACCAAACAACCTCACACCTTCCCTAATAAGTGGCTAATTAAGACCTCCATATGTTACCACTTAATTTAGTACACATGTGTGATGTAGTATCTCTAGATAGTAAGGGCATGTTTCTTTTCCACTTAATTAGTGGGTAAATAATTTGCCTTAAAAAAGAAAAACTACGATTAACCTAGTTCGGGCTACCTTCCATCCAATATAGTGATAGTGACTTGGTTCACAGACGCAGATTCATCGTGGTTGATAGGAAACTTTACTTCAGACGATCTTAGTCCGATATTGAATCCTGGGTGTCTTGGTTGTGGCAGTTGTCCAACGTCACTGCTTAACATTAACAATACTTTTGCCATATTTGGTCTTTGTTCGGCTTGTTCTTGAACACATAATAATCCGATATGTATGCATCTTAATACTTCATCTCTTGAAAATTCGGCTCCTACTGATTCATCTAATAGTTCTAAACAATTGCCTTCACTCCATAATTTCCATGTCTGAAAATTGATGTTTGGTTAGAAACACAGAATTTTGAAGAAGAAAAAAAGGAGCTAAATAAATGTGATTAATTAGCACTTACATGTCCAAGGAGGTTAAGTTGGTTATCTGCAAAGTAGAATCCTCTGTTCCTTTTGCCACTCACTATCTCGAGCAGTAAAACCCCGAAACTAAAAACATCTGATTTGATTGAAAATAGACCGTCCATTGCGTATTCAGGTGCTATGTAACCACTGCAAAATATTTATATAATAATAAGAAAAAAACGAAACCAATCTAAAGTTTGTGCAGAGCTACAAAGGTACGATTCTTACCAAGTTCCGACCACTTTCTTTGTTTCCGCTTCGGTTTGATTACTTCCAAAAATTCGTGCCAAACCAAAATCCGATATTTTGGGGTTCATTTCTTTATCTAGCAAAACATTGCTAGTTTTAAGGTCTCGGTGAATGATTCTCAATCTTGAATCTTGATGAAGATAAAGGAGTCCCCGGGCGATCCCAGATATAATATCAAACCTTTTTTCCCAGTTAAGTTGTGCACCTTTTTCTTTATCTATAATATAAGTTCAAGAACATGTTAAATTTAACAAAGAATACTAAAGCTTAAGTGTCAAATGTATAAAACCATGAATCCATCAAGAAACTTACCAAAAATAAACGTATTAAGACTTTTGTGTTCCATGTACTCGTATACCAACAACTTTTCTTGGACTTCAATGCAGCAGCCTAGTAATCGTACTAGGTTTCTATGTTGAAGTTTTGCAATTAGCTGAACTTCATTTCTAAGTTCCTCAATTCCTTGATCTGAAGTTCTTGAGAGTCTTTTTATAGCGACAACTTCACCATTTGCTAAAACACCCTGATATCATTAGAAACAAAAAAGGTTAGTTTTTTTTTACCGATAAGATATTTTAAATGGTTGTACAGTGCAATAATGTACCTTGTAAACAGGTCCAAAACCACCATGCCCGAGCTTATTTTCATTGGAAAAGTCTTTTGTGGCCATAACCAAAGTTGTAAAATCGAACAAGGGCAGATCTATTTCAAAACTGCCGCTTTTACTTGGCACATTATTCCCTTCTTTCATCAAGAAATCTTGAACACTGCACTTTTTTACTTCACAAGTTCGATATAAATCAACAACTAACATTAATACTTCTGAACTTTTTGGCTGCAACAACTCTAAGTGTAGAAGCTATCTTTGAATAATATAATTATGAATTGTTTTATACGTTTACGTTACTGATTCTTAGTGATTTTAATTTTTATGGACTAACATGTTTGACCCTAAGAACTCGAAACTTACCTTTTCTATCTATCCTTGAGTTCTTCAACAGCTGCGTTTTCTTCCACCTCACTAAAAGTAGTATGATCACCAGAACTATTATAACTGTAGATACACCAGCAGTAATGGCGACGATCATGACAAGATGGTTTCCGGATCCCTTTCCAGAAGCCCTGGTCGTCGTAGATGATGGGACTGCAATGAAATAACAATTTGTGAATAATGTCTAGTAAAAAAAGTACACACATTAAGTTAGGATTCCTAGGCAAAACTATTTCCATTGTGTCTAAGATAACTGTTCTGTATGCAATTTTAGTAAATGAGATGCAAATTAAGACGCTTGCTTATGAGTAAATGGGTGAGGTTTTCCTTATCCAGAGAGGGAAAGTCTCAACTCAAATGTACCCGGATTAACCAGCGCATCCCCACAACCGTTTCTGATCCTTGTCCTGGCCACTCTCTAGATATTACCTAATGACCTGAGACCTCTTGCGGGGAAATCAGGACACCCAACCACAAACTGAGCCTCTTTAAGTTTGTTTGTAACTATCAAAAACAGTAGATGGGCTCAAGCTTAAATAATCACAACATATTTTCCTTGGTATCACTTTTTAATTTTATAGACAAAAATAACCACAATTTCTAGAATAATCCCTTGGTGCAACATACCTAACTTGAATTTTATCCATATCAAGTTTGCTTTTTCTTTATGTAAATATACAAAGCAAATTTCTACCATGATTATCCAACTATTAACCTATAAAGTTCTTAAGTTTCACAATTATTACAAAAATAATTTGTGATAGGTAGCTTTTTGACTTTTTGGAGCATGGAGCACAAATAATTTGTGATAGGTAGCCTTTTCACTGATAAGCTCTAAAATTATCAAAAAAAGTATAACAACATGTATTAAGAAATGAAATAAGTTGTTAACACATCGATCCATGGGTAAGATACCAATATCAACAACTTGTATCGCTACCCTCCGGTCAATAACAGTACTTTTCACGACTTAAATTGAGGATACGTACCTAAATCAGAAGCCGGAACTCTAATGTAAAGTTCTTGTCCACCACCTTCTGAATCAGCATATTGTCTCATATCGATGAGATCCACTTCCCACATCACACAACCTGAACCGCCTTCAGTAACATCCATATTAGCATACGCAGCACACGAACAATTCCTTTTACAAATCGCACCACATGTAGTCAAATTCATCGTTTGATCAACAAACACTTTTGAACTGTCGGGCAATTTCATATTCTTCAATTTCAAAAATCCATCCGACCCACAATCCAACTTGGAACTCCTAACACACCCGTCCGACCCATCTCCTAAATCCCAAGCTTGTTGGATTTTTGGTACGAACCCCTTCATACATTTACAAACCGGATAATAATTTGTATCACAAATTCCGTAGGGGCCACATTGTTTGTAATAGTCACATTGATCACGTGGAGCAAACGAGGACATGCTCCATGTTTGTGTCGTGTTAATCCATGTAAAGCGTTTAAGAAAACACGATGAACTAATGACTAACCGCGAATAAACTGAACTATTTAACATTTCAAATGAATACGAGATTTCATCCGAAGTATCTAGGAATTCAAACTCCATTATACTAGTATTACTACTACTTTTCATTTCGGGTACACCGCCAAGTCATTTTCCGTTCCATGCTCCACTCCGGTACCTTTCTGTTCCGTTACTCCATATAAGAACCTCTGGGAAGCCATCCGTGTTCATTTTTAAAGAACAATCACCAGATCCTACATTGTTATTAATGCCCGAGTGAAATTTCATTTGTAATAACAGAACTAATGTGTGTGGAATCAACCCAAGTATTCCATTTAAAAACGACTGCAAAAACTCTACAAAATATCTAAAATGTTACATATTATTCGATTACACATATACATCAACTACGACCAAAATGGCAAATATATGGTTACATATTATGTAACGACAAAAATAAAACACATAGGGTGTTTAAGATTGTTCTTTTCTTTTTGTTATCTGCTTATTTCTATGTATGAACCAATTAAATCGAATAAATCAATTTCAATGGACGTATTTTTTATGTTTCTAGTTTTCTTAGAACTTTTTTCAAGAATAAGTTTACTATAGTCTGAAACTAAACGCAAGCATAAACCTATTCATAAACTTGAAGCATAAATCAATCAATATTTGTGTGATCTATATGGACGTTAAAAAAAAGCTCCCTTAACCTAGCTTCCTTGATGGTTAACACCCATGCATGTTATCCCTAAAACGAATTAGCATAATTTTCAAGAAAAGAACACTAAAAATATTGTCTCATGTAATAATTTATGGAATACCTGGATCGTCATTGGTCTTCCATGACTGCAAAAAGTGGTTCATTCCAGTTTTCCGGTTCCAGCCGAGTTTCATACCGGGTAATAAAGTATCAGTAGGATTTTCAAAGCTTTGCCATAAATAATTACTAGGGTTCTCATCATTCTCACGTCGGATCACAAAGTTACCAGAATCCAAAAGCTGTGCCACAGTCCTATTAACTCCCACAAAAGATTGATTAGAAGACCACACCGTGTTTTCAACTTCATCTAAAATTATAACATTCCCGTCTTCACCTATAGCAAGACTCCCTGATACTGAAGTCAATGGTGTGTCTCTATTAGCTACCCAAACATATGTTTTTGGCTCAATATGTTTGTACCATATTCCTACGTATGAATTATCATGAAAGAACCCCAACTCGAAAGATTGAGCGTTAGATACTAAAGTTTGGTTAATTGCAAGTGGTGTTATGGGTGTGATTGTATCAATGGCTAGAGCAATGTAAGGGAATAAAAGAGTGTACATGATTATGATCATGGCTTTATGAGCATGGTGGGTTTTCATGTTTTGTGTGATACAGATTAGTTAACGAATGTACTCTTGTTGATTGTGGTTCTCGATCTTTGGTTATGAATTGATTTAAAGGATTTTCTAATATGTGCAATGGTGGCATATGTTTATATGTATTTATTGAATAAATTCCTAATTTTTGTTATTTTTATATAAAACAATATTAAACATGGTAAATAAAAGCAAATTAGGAAATACTACTGAGTTTTCTTGGTGAAAAAGGAAATTTGATTTTGTTTCTATTATTGAAATATATGATATATGATAGTAAGGTTGAATCTTCCTAAAGATTTTCAGGGGTGTTGTGCTTGAAAAAGAAAGGATATCGTGTGATAATGTAGTTTTTTTTGTGTGATCCTTACCAAAAATAAACAAGTGGGGGCAATTTTACGAAAATGTTAGTATAGTTAACATGTATGTAAATCGTGTTATTTATTATCAAATAATAAATTGTATTTATTATCAGAGAATAAATCGCATCATTTATTTTAGGGAGTATAATCAATACAAAATAAATCTGGAAATACATTCAATATCATTAATTATCAAAGAATAAACGGTATCATTTATTTTAAGTAGTTTTAAAAGTGTTAATCTAAATCTGGATATGCAATCAATACAAAATATATCGTGTCATTTATTATAGGAAGTTTCAAATTTGACCAAAAATTGTGTTTATCTAAAATACCCAAAATATCCTTAGATAATAAACTGAATTAAATAAATGGAAAATAATTTATTAAATTCTGATTGGTTTACAAATAGGTTACTCATGTATTGTTAACTGGTTACATATGTTACCCAATATGTTTTAACCTTAAGTTATCGGTTAAGTGTCTACGTGGTGGGACGTGCATATATATATAATATACTATATATATATATATATATATATATTATATAAATATTATAGATATAACTTCTCACCATGTTTTATTTTAAATTACTTCTCACTGGAATTCCTACTCTACATATATATATATATAAAGTAATTTATAATATATATTATATATATTATATATAAATATAATAGTATATATATATAAATATATATATATATAATATAGTAAAGGTTATATGAGAACCCATTTTAGTGCATAATTTTACAGAACCTATTCTAGACCAATCCAAATTTAATAAATTAATTTCCATTTATTAAATTCATTTATTTATCTAAGGATATTTTGGGTATTTTAGATAAACACAATTTTTGTTCAAATTTGAAACCTCCTATAATAAATGACACGATATACGGAGTATTTTGTATTGATTGCATATCCAAATTTAGATTAACACTTTTAAAACTACTTAAAATAAATGATACCGTTTATTCTTTTATTATTAATGATATTGAATGTATTTCCATATTTAGTTTGAATTGATTGTACTCCCTAAAATAAATGATGCGATTTATTCTCTGATAATAAATACAATTTATTCTTTGATAATAAATAATACGATTTACATACATGTTTTATAATTGTGGTTTCAATTAAAGGGTGTTTTTTAGGAAACATGTATGTTACTTTAATTGAGATACATGTATGTTTTTTTATGAAACATGTATGTTTTATCAAAAAACATGAATGTTTTTTATTTACAACCAATTTAAATAAACATAATTTAAAATAAAATATCTTAAAAGTTATATTTAGGACAAAATAAATAAAGAAAATAATTTAAAATATAACTATGTTTATCATGATAGTTATATTGTTTAAAATATAACTTTTAAATAATTTAAGTTACATTTAGGACAAAAACAAAATAAAAAAACTTGATAAACATAGTTATATAGTACAAAATGTATATAATAATGAATGTTTATCATTATTATATTGGTTTTTTATTTACATGTGGTTGGTTTTTTAATATTAATTTGGATGACATATAAAAAATCCTTTCTAAATAGTTTATATAATCGGGAGGTTATTTCGTGTTCGTAGCTTCGTTCGGGTTCTACTTTCCTTCCTTTCTCTTTACTTAGTAGATTTAGTTTAATTAGTTTAAAATAATTATGATTGTTAATGCTAGTTTAGTTGTGATGATTAGTGAGTAGTTTTATATATGCTTGTTAAGTGAGTAATGATAAGTGATTAAGTGTGGATTAAAAAAGGGATTTGTTGATTAATAGTTTTCGGATTATTTAGATTGTTGTTTTGGTTATTTAAGTGGGCAAAAGCATAAGAATAATCTAGTAATTAATACCTAGATAAAAGATTATTTTCAAAATAAACCAACGTTGTGAAAGAATAATTTATTAAACGGGGATTAATTCATCAATATAAACTTACAGTCACACTTAAGAAACTTTTCATCTCACTTGAACAAGCATATTTATTTATATATATTATATAAAAATATGTATATAGAATATAAATATATATATATATAATATATATATAGAGAGAGAGAGAGAGAGAGAGAGAGAGATCTATTTGCTTAGTATTGCTTAGTTTTAATTTAGCTTATTATTACATCATTAGTTTAAAATCAAAACAAAAAATATATGATAATCAAGCATTAAACGAACAACATAAACGTGAATCTCAATTCAAATATCGCCATGGATACGACATCCGAAAGATTAATTATCACTTGTCCTCACTTGATTCTTACATCTTATGGGAGATACTTATATATTACCGACTAGTGTTTTTAACACGAATCAGCCACCCCGATGATATTTTATCAAAAAAGTGGATGGTTGAGATTCATATGTCATCTGTAAATATATAAAACAAGAAAGAGTGTTAATTTAATCAAACCCCTAAATATACAAAACCCAAATTTTAAAGTAAGATTAAAGACCCATACATACCTTTTTTGGGGAAGATGAAAATTCTAAACGCAGTTGATTAGATTAATTTGGTGATTATGTTTTTGAGAGAATCGAGACGAAATGGAAGAAGAATGAATATGTGAACCCTAAGATTTCCCCCTTTTAATAATTCAGTTAATATACATATATATATATATATATATATATATATATATAATAGATATATATATAATATATATATATATATAATATATATAATATATATATATAATATGTTTGTTAAATATTTTTATTAACAATATCGAGAGTTTTAAAAGTTTTATTAAGTGTATTTGAAAATGTTTCCAAAACACATAGTTAACATGTTAGCCTTACTATTTTGTAAAGCTGGCGTCGTACACATGAATTGGATTAGTCATTAACACCGCGTGATATGCAAGGGTTATTTATGTAAACTAGGAATAGTTTGCTTTTTTCTTTCTAGTATAAATACCCCTCATGGCTCTCCATGAGGGGGGTTGGTGAAATCATTTGTGTATCTTTCTAATTCTAATGCTAATAAACATATAGAATTTTCTCCACCCACTCTCTACTTTCTCTCACTAAAAAACTATGTCTTATCTTGTATCCTTTGATTAATCATGTCCCCCCGAAAAGGTGTTCATGAGCGCTACAAGTGGTATCAGAGTTAACCGGGGGCGTTTCGTGTTTGTGTGGTGCTTATTTTTGGTGTTTTTGTAGCTTATTTATAAGCTAAAAGCCTACGGCTTTGGTTGGTTTTGGCTTATGTGGTTCAAAAGCTTGAAGCTTTCTCTCTTCTATGTTTCTGGCTTGTTGTCCTATGGTTTAGTAACGTTTTTAGGCAACCAAACTGTTTTTTTGAAAAGCTTATTTGAAGTTTTTTTAGTTCGTGGCTTTAGATAAAGGGTGCGTTTGGTTTTTAGTTTTAGGACAAAAAGCTTGGAGCTTTTGAGAAAACAACCCTTTATTTGCTTATAAGAGTATGTTTTGTGACTTATTTTAAGACTAAACTGCTTATTTTTTGGAAAAAATCTGGGTTTACGGATTGAATACTGCGGAATATGCAAGAAAGGTGAATACTGCGATTTAGGGAAGGAGACTGCGGTTTAGGGATGAACACTGCGGTTTATGCATTTTTGAATACTTCGGTTTATGCATCTTTGTTGATTCTGCGGTTTATGTTTATAAGAGAATATGTAAAAAAAATTCATATATTTGATATTTAGTGTTGTATGATCACATAATTTATTTTACATTCAATTAAATCGATGAAATATATTGAGTTTTTTAATTATTAGCTTTAATTTTTAGGTTATATATTAACAAAAATTTTAGCAAAGATTTGCAAAAAACAATTAACATATGATTCAAAGTTTTAATAAACTATAATAAAACAATATTAATTATTATTTAAGTTAGTTTTAAATCTATTATACTAATATGAGCTTTTGATGTTTTCTGGTCGTGGTAGTCCATGTTACTGTTGTTTATACTTTATATATATGAGTTTTTCATGTAACACACATCAACTGTTTAATGAAATGTATATTGACTATTATATTTGGCAAACTGTTTGATAGCTATTACTCATCAACTTGTTTGTTTCATTTCCATAGCTGATTAGTATCTTTTATCTCCTCGTTGCTTTGGGAACAACTGTTGGATTATGGCAGTCGAAGAACACGAATACGTTACGAATATATGTGAGCCTATTGGGGGCACACACGTTAATACACGGAGAATGTATTTTATACTTCACAATATAAACCGAGGGACTTAAATAGACAAGAATCGAACCTCAAGGACTAAAACCGATTAATACATAAACTAGTTATGTATAATAACTGGAAACAAATTGTGAAATTTCTTGTGTTCCAGGTTCGGTTGGGTTTAGGATAAGTGGAAGGAAAGTTGAGATAAACTTGTGACTTGTTTCCCAAGTGTATATCAATTAGGATTTTGAGGGTTATATATACCCTACATCCTATGCCATTCTAGAGTACACACATTAATCCTAAACCTCAAACAGTGCTCGATATACTTCATTCTTTTCCAGCCGAATTCAATATCTTTTAGATTTAGATTTTCGGTTCATTGGATCACAGTGAATTCGAATATATATTCAAGAGGTTGATTGATTTCACTTGTTTCTTCCTAACTTGACATAACAAGTTATACACGAGGGTTTCTACTAAACCCTTATTTGGTTCTTTCTATTTCGGTTTGTTTGATTTTCGCATATCAACTCAAAAGGTGCGTTTGGTATTCGATTGATACAAGAGTGGTTAATTTGTGAAGTTAAGCCTAGCAAGTTTAATACATTCGGTTGACGTGACTGTGTGAGCAACCGTAGAGGCAATTATTTTAGTTGCTTGTTTCGTTTTCTTGATCATATTAACAAAAGGTACGCGTTTCTATTTACCTTTTTATTTGTGTTAACCATATGCTATTACTAGGTCCTATCCGCTGCGCACTCGTGGCTAAACTAGTTACCTAGGTATTTAAATCCCAACAACAACATGTTTAACTTCCCGCTTATTAAGGACAAATAGGTGGGTCATATCACACATAACACATCTATGAAAAATAACAGCAACTTGTAAGGATCCATTATATCTTTTCCTTTATTCGTGTAGTTAACAGATACTTGCTTTTAACCTTGTAAGGAAATGCAACTTTAAATGGTTAATACACCAAAGAAAAAAAATTAAAGATTGCTACTTTAGTGAGTTGTATGCTAGTATAGAAAAAAAGAATAATATTATGTGAAACATGTACACGCACATCAAATAAGAGGAATTGTGTGGAAATTATACAAACTTTTGAAGAATATCAGAGCTATGTGTCATGAATATGGATATTCTGGTCTGATTATCAACTAAATACAAACTCGTGTAATTTTAAAATCTTATTAATTTGGACACGCAACATCATACAACTTGTTCATAGTCTGGATCTCCCAAGTTGCTGCAAATAACCTCAGAACCTCACCTCTTCTCTGTTCCAAACACTGTTTTTGGTTAAATGTTGTTTTTAATTACACATACCTTTTTTGAACCACTAAAAAACCGGAAACCTTAAAATGACCTAAAAACGTACCAAAAAAAATACAAATTTGTATTTTTGTAATGTTTATTTGCAAATTTGTAATTGCTTATAGGAAAAATGGATAGCCAAGACAAAATTGACAAAAAATAGAAACCCCAAATTTGACATAAACCTAGCCACTGAGAACGGAAAAAGAGCGTGGGACAAAACCGAGCATGAGAACGGAAAGAGCGTGAAAGAAAAGTCAAGTCAAAGCCAGAAGTTAACAAAAAGTCAAAGTCAAATCAAGTCAAAGTCAACCCCGGGAAGTGGATTTGAAAAGAGCATCGAAAACCGAACCCGAAAACCTAAATTGCTAAAAGTGGGCCCACCCGTACCCACCTAATGGGCCTAGGAAAGCCCACTTATATCTTATAAAGCCTTAAGCCTAAATAAAAAGCCCAAGTTCTTTTAAGCCATACCTGGCCCAAACAACTAGCCCACCATCACCACTTAACACCCCATTAATACCCTTTTATAACATCCCCGTTAGTCCTTTAAGGACTATTGGTGCAAACATTTATAAACTCCAAGGACCAAAGTGTATCACCAAAGGATTAAAGTTGCAATACACTCATATAAAATAGAGGGACCATTCTTGCCAATCTAACAAACTCCTCACCATGCACCAAACAAACAAGCAACCCCTTTTCCCGCTCATACCCCCCATTGTTACTGTTCACCCTCCATCTCCAAAATTACTCTTACCCCGAGGTTAAACCCACTTAAAACTCCTTCTAGAAGCCAATAATGATGCAATGAGTGACATATTTGGGCTCTGACACATTGGCGATCCAAGGCAATCATTGGGGAATGATTACGTGGACACATCCAAGGGCTAAGATGAATTTAAAGAAGCACAAGTTGATTTGAAGGGCTAAGATTAATGCTGCTTTTCCTCTCACACAAGAAAACCAAGCCAAGGATCTAGGTCCTTCTATCCGGCCTATAAATAGAGGGCTTAACCCTTGTGGTGAGGAGAGTTTTTTTAAGTTTTTAGTCTCTTTTAATGTAATTTTTATTTAAGTTTTAAAGCTATTTGCATTTCAAATTCCTTGTAAAAGTTTAAGTTTTTAATGAAAAGTTTGAGGTATTGTTCTTAAGATTCTGTGTTTGATCATTTAATATAATTTGTTAAGCTTTTTAAGCTATGATGCAGCTTATTGATCTGACCTAAAAGCTTCAATAAGCTTTTAGCTTCTTAATCTTTGCCTTTGTTTATTGTTTTTTATCACTTTTATTAACTGATTTACTTATAAAAATCTATAAAATACCAAAAATATCAAGAAACTCTCATGGAGCATGGTAAATATTGGATGGCCATGGGTTAGTGCTTATGTGGATAAGCTATAGGATGTTTATGAACTAATTTGGGTACTTTAGTGATTCACAAAAGCTTGGACTTTTGTAAGTCTTCTTTTATCTATTTTTAGCTTATCTACTCTAGAACTGCTTATTGTTGCTTATTGCCTTTTCTTATTTGCTTATTTGTGCTTTGTTATGATGTCTAATGCTTATGAATGCTTAGTTGTAGTTTAAAATTTCATTTGTGCAAGTGTTCTTTAAAATCTGTCTTAAATAGCTTATCTACTTGCATAATCTGTTTCAGCTTATTTGAGTGCTTATTTGTTATTAAGATTTGCTTAATATTGCTTGTTTTACTTATTTAACATCTGGTCTTTTGAATGTGTGCTTTAAATAAGCATTAATCTCTTTAAAAAAGCTAAAATAGTTTTTAAAGGGGTGTTTGGTTTAACCTGTTTAATGGGTCAAAATGGGTCAAAATTGCATCTTTACTCTTGGGTCAGTTTAGCTTAGCTTTAATTAGTCCTAAAATTCAGTTTGTTTAGGTTTTTAAGTGTTAAATCTCATTTTCAAGGTGTTAAGAGTTTGATGCTTGAAACTGTTGGTTTATAGCTAATTTTAGTTGCTTTTTTGATTGTGCTTTTGCTTATTGTTTGTTTTTGTGTTTTTTTTTATTTTAAGCAGTGTTTAAAACAGAGTTATAAACAATCTCTATAGCCTGCATTTGTTTATATGTGTTTATACCAAAACTGTCAAGTATTTGCTAATATTGAAAAAATTTTGATAAATGGCTTTTTTATTTGCTTATTGTTGCTTCCTGAATTTAAAATGCTTTATGAGTGTTTGATTATTGTTCTTTGAGGTCTAAATTAATCTGTTTGCAGGTTATATAGTCATAAGGATCTGTTTGGTGTGCTTAGTTTTTAAGCTCAAAAGTGTGATTTTTGTTAATATTGTAAAAGTTATCAAAATTGTCTAAGTGTTAAGTCAGTGTGAGATAGCCTTTTCATGAAGCTTTTTAAGTGCTTATTTGAGTTTCAAAATGCTGTTTTTCTTTGTTGCTTATTGAAGCTTTTTTGGCCATTTCTTCTGAGTGGTATAATCCTGTAAGCCATAAGGATCCTTTGCAGCGTATTTTTAAGCTAATAAAATTCCCTATAGTGGCCTTTTTTTGCTTATCAGTTTTTGGCCAAAAGGACATTTGTTATTTAACTTATTTTGCTTATTTCTTTGCTATTTAGGTTTAGTGTTGCTCATTAGGACATATTTAGCTTAATTCAACTTATTTTCATTAGGATAGAGCTTATTTAAGCTTATTTTCATTCTAGCTTAAAAATTTTAGTGTTAAAACTCTTTTGTTAATCTGTCATTTTCTAGCTTATTTTAGCTTAACTCATTTGCTTATTTTTGTTTGTTTATGCTTATCATGTATAGCTTTTTAGTTATTTTTCAGCTTATTAGCCCTTCTTCTAGCTTAATAGCTTAAAAAGCCCAACAGTTAGCATTTTCATAGCTTAGTGAAGTTTAGGCTTATTCTTCTTTTAGACAGCTTATTTAGTGCTTATTCGTGGTTAATAAAAAATGTTTGTTTTACAAAAGTATTATTATTAATCCACTAAAAGTTTTAAAAAATGGCATGTAAAAAACATTTGGGAATTAGGGGAAGTCAAGGGTGAGCAGGACTCGAACCCGAGACCTCACCCCTAGTCGACCAAACGTTTTATACACACCACATGCACTACCAACTCGCCCTTGAGACTTTTTCAGTTTAAGTTTGTAAAATTTATTCTTTATAGTAGTTTTAGGCTTTTTAGTTTATAAGCCGTTTTCGGCTTATTTCACTGCTTATTTGATAAACGGTTTTCACAAGCTTATTTTTATTAGATCCCTCATTGTTCAAGCTACTTTTGCTATTTTTTTCAGAATTTTTATAAATAGTTTAGTATTTTTAAACATTTAATTTCATTAAAACCATTTTAATTCATAAAAAATTAATAAAAAAGTCAAAAACAATATAATTCTTTTTTAGAAAATATTCTTTAACTTTTAGAACCTAGTAAAAATTAGATTTACCTTTCGTCGTGTTAAAATTGCAAAATTTGGATTTTTAAAGAATGGATTGAATCCCGTATAATGTTTAGTGTATTTAAGGCTTAAATCTTTCTTTTTTGGTCTAGTTTTCTTTTTCCTACATTTTAGTCAATTAAGACTTATAAAAACCAAAAAGATCATTTTAGGACTTAATTTTGATAATTTAGGATTTTTAGGTCCTGTTTAGGATTCCCGTTTTACGTTTTTAGTTAAAAATTGTCTTACCTTAAGTGTTTTTAAGTTTTTGCCTTAATTTTCCTGTAGTTTTAGATAACCAATCATAATCTTGTCCTATTCAAGCATCGATTCTCAAAACGACTCTCGACTTTCAATTGCAATCCTCGTTGGGGATAACGACCCGGGAATCATACTCCCGGATTACTATAATTGTGATTTTTTTGATTCTTATCCTCTTATTTATATATTTATATTTATATTTATATATTTTATATTTATATATTTTATATTTATATATTTATATTTTTAAAGGGTATAGTCAAAATCGATCAGTTACCTCTTGCAAGCAGTGAACCATTGGAAAGTTTAGATACATTCTCAAACCTAGTTTGAGCAATAGTATCCCCCATGGTTTCTTGGCACCTGGGACCACCACCTAAAGTAGTTCCTAGGGAACTAGATTCATTAGGTGTTGCCTTAGATCGGGTCTTAGTTATGTTACCATTGTCCTGCTCTGCTTCTAAGCTAGAAGCAATAGTGGCAGCCCTCACCAAACTGTCACCCAACTCCTTATGGACAACCGCATCTACAACATTGTCACTAGGATCACTAGGCTGAGGTACTTGAATGTCCTTTTTTTAGGCTTCCTAGGTTTTTGTATCTTTTGAGGTTGAGGAGATGGTTGAATAAAAGTGGGTGTGTGATAGGGATCAGTTGGAATTGCTGAACCTTCACCCATTTTTGATTGGTTTTGTACCACCATTGTTTGAAATAAAGGTGTTACTCTACCAGAAAACCCTTTTCCTACCCTTCTTATATTTTCAAAAATCTTTTTAGTGTGAGAGGGTGCAACTTAAATTCTGTTATGAGTTGACAGATCACCAAGTTGTTATTCCAGAAACACTTTTACAAACCTTAGATACATTAAAAATTTGCCAGACAAATTATTCAAGTTTCTAGCCATACTTTCAAAAATGTATTTTGAAAAGTTAAACTTTTGATTTGTAGCAAAACAGATAATTGCAGATGCCATAGTACTACTAAACTCATTATATGCAGTAGTCTTTGAACTTAGACATTGTAGAATACTATGAATCAGAAATTTCCATTGTGGAGAGAAGAATGACTTATAAAAAGTAAGCTTTTGTGAAATTTTTTCATATCCCATCAATGCAAGTTGTTCAAAAATGGTAGAGTTTGGTAAACAATCAATACATTCCTTATCTTCTAGTTTAAGATATCTTCTCACAGATACTTCAGAGATAATTATCTTCTTTCCATCTACTAGGGCATGCAACTGTACTTCCTCATTGATAGTTTTGACCATGTCAGTAGTCCATAACTGTTTAATGCAAGAGATATATATAGTCGGATTAACCATTAATGCATATCTATAATGTTTGCCTTTAATTTAAAAAATCTACATTTGGTTCAAACCCATCACTTCCCTTCAGTGCTTAGACAAAAATGCGACTATGTTATGAGTATCTGCAAACTTTAGGGTCGTCATTTGTGTTGGGTTTTGATGATGGATGATAAAATTGAGTTAGGGTTTGTGATTAGAGAGTTTATAAAAGTATGAAATCGATTAAATAACTGATTGAAACCCTTAATCGAAGTATTTATAAAAATTGTGACAACCCGAGATTTTCCGTTCAACAAGTTAGCCGTTTCCGTGTAGTATTTTGAATTTTTAAATGTTTCGTTTAGCTTTACCGTTTAACCGGAAAGTTGTTTCGTTATATTCTGATAATCGTCTCCGGGAGCGAACCGGGACACCAAACGTTGTAGTATTTTGGCAATATCCGCGTTTTTATGTTTTTAAGCAATATTTAAAGTTTCGTAATTTTTCGTGTTACCGTTACTCGTTTCGTTATTTACGTGCTTCGTATTTAATTTAAGCTTATACATGTTCATGCTATATCTTGGAAATTAATTCTCAAAGAGCACTAGCAATTCCTAGAATGTTGGAAATATTTTGGTCCCCCCTTTGACCACTCATCCCAACCGGTTACAACACATACATACTAGCATAGGATTCAAAATTCCAAATTCAAATTCACTAACAAACTTGCATGAAACTTGGACAAGGACAAGTACTAGTATGTTTTGATAGGTGGATCATATTGGTCCCCTATTTGTGTCCACCTAGCCATTCGGCACACACACTAGTGTGTGTGTGTGTGTGTAAACTTTGTATGCATATATACTTGTTCTCATTTCATTTTTCATTCATTCACCAACACATTTTTCTCTTGTATTTTCTCTCTCAAAAACACACTACTCTTTTCTTGCTCCTCTCTTGTGCCGAACCAAAAACCCACACACAAACCCTTTCATTTTTGATCTTTGATCATCCACTTGAAGATATATTGTTCGTAGTTAGATTGTTGTTCATACCGAGTACTTTGTAAACAACGTTTGGGTTGTTCTTTGATTTCTAATCTACCTTCGTCGTGTTTCTTTGTAAGTCATCTTTATTTTTCATAAATAAGTTGTACTTTTGCATTCCTATGATCATCCCGAACAAGGTGTACAAAGCGGATCGTTGTAAAAATCATTATCTAGTTTTCTATAAAATTTCAAGTCTCAAATTTAAAAATTTTTTTGAGTTTATAATTGTGAAGAAAATAAAAAGTATTTGTACATTTGCCATTTTAAAAGTTTATTGTGATTATGTTGATATATATATTGCTATTATTCCTGTATATCGTTATTTAAAGATTTTATCGTAATAATGATTTGAATATTGTTGGCGAAAAATTAATTAAGATGTTGGCTTTGTATAGAGCGTAAAGTTGAAGTGTCGAAGAGTGTTTAGTATTAGAACGGATTTGTTGCAATTATATTGCGTTGTTATGTCAAAAATATGACGGGTATACTTACGAGTTGATAAAAGATGCACTTTGTAAAATAGATAGTTTCGCAAGACGAGATTTATAAAAATGGAAAATCTATATTTTTAGAAAGGTCATGCCGAAATTTCGTAAAAATTTATAAAAGCTTAAAAGATATACTTTTATTATCAAACTTATGATAAAATGTATAAAAACGTAAGTGTCGAGTTTAGGTCAACATTCTTAGTTATCGAGTCAACGTTGATGTGTCGGGACACTAAAAGACGAAATACACTAAAAGACGAAATATACTAAAAGACGAAATACACTAAAAGACGAAATACACTAAAAGACGAAATACACTAAAAGACGAAATACACTAAAAGACGAAATACACTAAAAGACGAAATACACTAAAAGACGAAATATTTTCTAAAATGTTTTGAAGTGTCGAGACTTGTCAAAACTTATAACTTTCGAAAGTATGTTTTAAAAAGAGATACGCCGTGCCTACTTGTGCTTGGATGATCAGTTCTTGCGTTAAGCGTTATCTGTTGTACATCATTCTTAAACGACAACTATATGATAGGTTGTCGCTAGAGAGGGTGGTGAGATGTTTTCACCTGATGATTCCTTTGATTTAAAAAAAAAAAAACTACCCGTATAAGTGAGATCATAGCCCCACGCTTTACTCTGTTTTGAATAAAAGTTTTAAACTTGGGTGAGAAACAATGCGTGCTTTTAAAACAGGACACAGTACTTTGCTGAGAGTTTTCTCTGTTTACGTGTGCCTAAGTACGTTTAGACCACTACTGCCCCACTTATCATGAAACCGTCAATCTCTTGACAGAGGACCGGTCAGGGATCGAGAGAGTTATAAATAGATCTATTGGGATTAATTATCCCTATCCGGTTGAGTACGCACCACTACCCACGGGGTGCCCGATAAACATATATAAGCCAATTGTCGAAGTTTTTAAGAGGTAGTCCTTGGTTCACATACCTCGGGGGCCTTGTTTCAACCTAGCCATGTAAATCTGCTATAAACGGTAACTAGCTTCGTTTGTCATGAGCTTAGTGCAACTAAATACCTTTTTTATGTGAAGTTGTATTTGTCATAACAGTCACATTCGTTTGATATACATGTGGTCCACTATAAAAACGTTTGAACTAAACCTATGAATTCACTCAACTTTATGTTGACCGTTTAACAGTTTTTCCTCAGTTGCTTACATGGATGCTGTTGAATGTCTTATGTGAAGTCTATATGCCCTGTAACCGATTTACCAGAGATTTATCTATGTCTTAACTACAGTAGTTAGAACTAAATAAATGCTTTCCGCATTTAAACTTTGAGATCTTTTAAATTTCCGTGATGTAAAAATAATTATTATTATTCTCAATCTATGCAACGGTGTTTATTTTTAAAACGTACCCTTAGAGGTCGTTCTTTATGCTTTGTACTTGAGATGATCAATCAAGTCACGCCTCCGGACACGTGTTCCGTCCAGGCCCCGTCTGGTGGTGTGACAGTTTGGTATCAGAGCCAGGTTGACGACAAATTGAATTTCATTGAAGAACCTGTCGAGATTATGGATCGTGAGGTCAAGCGTCTGAAGCAGAGTCGTATTCCGATTGTCAAAGTGCGGTGGAATTCCAGGAGAGGTCCTGAGTTCACCTGGGAGCGTGAAGACCAAATGCAAAAGAAATACCCGCACCTATTCACCAACTCTGCACCCGCTGCAGAGGTTGCGTCCTAAGCTTTGAGGACAAAGCTTCTTTAACGGGGAAAGAATGTGACAACCCGAGAATTTCCGTTCATCAAGTTAGCCGTTTCCGTGTAGCAATTTGAATTTTTAAATGTTTCGTTTAGCTTTACCGTTTAACCGGAAAGTTGTTTCGTTATATTCTGATAATCGTCTCCGGGAGCGAACCGGGACACCAAACGTTGTAGTATTTTGGCAATATCCGCGTTTTTATGTTTTTAAGCAATATTTAAAGTTTCGTAATTTTTCGTGTTACCGTTACTCGTTTCGTTATTTACGTGCTTCGTATTTAATTTAAACTTATACATGTTCATGCTATATCTTGGAAATTAATTCTCAAAGAGCACTATCTATCCTAGAATGTTGGAAAATATTTTGGTCCCCCCTTTGACCACTCATCCCAACCGGTTTCACACATACATACTAGCATAGGATCCAAAAATTTCAAATTCAAATTCACTAACAAACTTGCATGAAACTTGGACAAGGACAAGTACTAGTATGTTTTGATAGGTGGATCATATTGGTCCCCTATTTGTGTCCACCTAGCCCATTCGGCACACACACTAGTGTGTGTGTGTGTGTGTAAACTTTGTATGCATATATACTTGTTCTCATTTCATTTTTCATTCATTCACCAACACATTTTCTCTTGTATTTTCTCTCTCAAAAACACACTACTCTTTTCTTGCTCCTCTCTTGTGCCGAACCAAAAACCCACACACAAACCCTTTCATTTTTGATCTTTGATCATCCACTTGAAGATATATTGTTCGTGTTGATTGTTTGTTCATCCGGGTAATTTGTAAAACAACGTTTGGGTTGTTCTTTGATTTCTAATCTACCTTCGTCGTGTTTCTTTGTAAGTCATCTTTATTTTTCATAAATAAGTTGTACTTTTGCATTCCTATGATCATCCCGAACAAGGTGTACAAAGCGGATCGTTGTAAAAATCATTATCTAGTTTTCTATAAAATTTCAAGTCTCAAAGTTAAATATTTTTGTTTATAAATGGAAGAAAATAAAAAGTAGTTGTACTTTTGCATTTAAAAGTTTATTGTGATTTTGTTGATATATATATTGCTATTATTACGGTTATATCGTTTATTTAAGATTTATCGTATATTGAGTTTGAATATTGTTGGCGAAAAGATTAAGTTAGATGTTGGATTTGTTATAAGCGTAAGTTGAATGTCGAAGAGGTTTAGGTTTAGAACGGATTTGTTGCAATATTTGCGGTGTTGTCAAAAATATGACGGGTATACTTACGAGTTGATAAAAGATGCACTTTGTAAAATAGATAGTTTCGCAAGACGAGATTTATAAAAATGGAAAATCTATATTTTTAGAAAGGTCATGCCGAAATTTCGTAAAAATTTATAAAAGCTTAAAAGATATACTTTTATTATCAAACTTATGATAAAATGTATAAAAACGTAAGTGTCGAGTTTAGGTCAACATTCTTAGTTATCGAGTCAACGTTGATGTGTCGGGACACTAAAAGACGAAATACACTAAAAGACGAAATATACTAAAAGATCATTAGAAAGTTTAGATACATTCTCAAACCTAGTTTGAGCAATAGTATCCCCCATGGTTTCTTGCCACCTAGGACCACCACCTGAAGTAGTTCCTAGGAAACTAGATTCATTAGGTGTTGCCTTGGATCGAGTCTTAGTTATGTTACCACTGTCCTGCTCTTCTTCTAAGCTAGAAGCAGTAGTGGCAGCCCTCACCAAACTGTCACCCAAATCCTTATGGACAACCCCATTTGCAATATTTTCACTAGGATCACTAGGCTGAGGTACCTGAGTGTCCTTTCTTTTAGGCTTCCTAGGTTTTTGTGTCTTTTGTGGTTGGGTAGATGGTTGAATAATGGTGGGTGTGTGACGGGGATCAGTTGGATTTGCTGAACCTTCACCCATTTTTGATTGGTGTTACACCACCATTGTTGGAAATAAAGGTGTTACATAAATTATCTTATGAGTTGGCAGCCCATCAAGTTGTTGATTCAAAAACACTTGTACAAACCTTGGATATATCAAAAATTTCCCAAACATATTATCCAAGTTTCTGACCATACCTTCAAAAATGAACTTTGAAAAGTTGAATTTCTGATTTGTTGCTAAGCAGATAATAGCAGATGCCATAGTGCTACTAAACTCATTCCATGCAGTAGTCTTTGGACTTAGACATTGTAGAATAGTATGAATCAGAAATTTCCATTGTGGAGAGAAGAATGGCTTATAAAAAGTGAGCTTCTGTGAAATTTTCTCATATCCCATCAATGCAAGTTGTTCAAAAATGGTAGAGTTTGGTAAACAATCAATACCTTCCTCATCTTCTAGTTTAAGATCTCTTCTCACAGATGCTTCAGAGATAATTATCTTCTTGCCATCTACTAGGGCATGCAACTGTACTTCCCCATTGATAGTTTTGACCACGCCAGTAGACCAGAATTGTTCAATGCAAGAGATATATATATAGTGGGATTAACCGTTAATGCATATCTTATAGGTTGTGCATTCAGAAAATCCACAATTTGTTCAAACCCATCACTTTCTGCGGGTTTAGACAAAAATGCGACCATGTTATGAGTATCTGCAAACTTTAGGGTCGTCATTTGTGTTGGGTTTTGATGATGGATGATAAAATTGAGTTAGGGTTTGTGATTAGAGAGTTTACGAAAGTATGAAATCGATTAAATGACTGATTGAAACCCTTAATCGAAGTATTTATGAAAATACCCTCAACAGCATTAACTTTCACCCAGCAGTAGTAACCCAGCAGTAGTAAGTTATGCCTATTAACTTAGAACCAGCAGTAGTAAGTTATGCCTAGCAGCATTAACTCAGAACCAGCAGTAGCAAGTTATGCCTAGCAGCATTAACTTTGAGTCACCAGCATTAACTCCAATTCCATTCCAAACAGCTTTTCCATCATCAATTTAACACTTTTCTTTGCTTTTCCTGCAAAATGTTAGTCCAAAAACCAAGAAAACACAAACCATAGCAATTTTCACAATTATCACAGTATTAATTATACCTAGCAGTATTAAGTATAACTAACAGTATTAACTCAGCAATATTAAGTATAACCAACAGTACTAATTATACTTAACAACAGAAACTTTTAATGACATGAATAACAGTACTAATTCATACAAAACTTTACAAAAACATAAAGAGATAAAAGACTTTAAAGATTCATCATTCCAATACTAACAATCAAATATTGAAATCTACTTACATCAAAAGCTTTTGTAAGCAAATCTGCAACATTCTTGTCAGTATGGATTTTGACCATTTGAATCAATTTCTTTTCATTGCAATCTCTAATAAAATGATGTCTGATCTTTATATGCTTTGTTTTTTTGGTTTTTTTTGAAATGAAAAAAAAAAACATAAAATTTTTTAATTATACCAAAAAGTAAAACTGTTTTTATGTGTCAATAAAAAGAATCTTTGGTAAATCATAAAAAATTTGTAACCCAAATCCAAGTTAAGTTTTGAAATTTTTTTTCCAGAAAATCCAAAAGCAAAACTTTGGTCCCCCAATAGCAACTTTGAAAGGAAAAGCCACCCAAAAATACCTTTTTTAGCTTCCTATTTGTGGAAATTTTTTTTGGCAAAACCCACCTGTTTTTTTGTTTTTTTTATTTCTGCCACCTGCCAATGAAATAAAATTAAATCTAACATCCCAAAGGAAATTGAACAACCTCCCTATTGTAAGAAACACCCCTTTTCCCTATCCAAAAGATTGCCTCCCTAAAGCATAAATCACTATCCACAGTGTTATGCTACCCAAAATTAAAAGGACAGAATCTTTTTTTTTTTTTTTTGGATACCAAAAGGGGGCCCAATTTTTTGGTATTTGGACCCCTTTTTTTTTTAATACCTAAAAAATCCTTTTTTTTCACAGCATGGAAGATGTGAAACCTTTTTTTTGGGGATATGACCTTTGGTTAATCCCTATCACAAGGCACACCCAATGCAAAACAAATGAAATGTCCCCCAGGTCTTGAAGATGTAAGATTTAACATTTCCAATGAACCAAAATCATTTTGAACTTATAAACATTATTTGAAAACATCCACTCTTTACCATCCCTCATCCCCTTGAGCAAGATGGCCCCTTTTTGAAGTTTTTTCCAATTTAAGTGGGGTGCTTTTGCCCCCAGTTCCTTTGAACTTCTGTAAAACCATTAAATTTTTCTTTTCTTAAAAATTTTTCCAACAATTATAATTTTATATTTTGAATACTAATAAAAATATTATTGGCCATCCTTTCTCCTTGCTTGAAACTTTGTAATCCCCCCAAGAAGAATGTAAAGGATCTCCCCTCCAACAGAACTTCCAAAATCTGAAAAAATTTCCCCCTCCCATGCCAATCAACTTTCTCAAATGCAATTGCCCATAGCTTTCCCCTTTCTTTTTTATTTAAACCAAAAGATGATATCCCAATCCCACAATAAACTTTTTAGACCCAGCTAAATAATCAACCTTTTTGTTGCCTTTTTTATGAAGAAAAATAAGGTTCTTTGTCCAATTTCCCCTCTTTGAAACTAATTTAATCCAACAGATATTGGTGCCCCAAAATGGTTTTTTTTTTTCATTACCAAGCCTATAGGAGCCTTTTAAATGTAAGTCACCCCACCCCCCCCCCCATAATAGGTGGCTTTTTTTTTTTCAAACCCTTTAAATTAACCCTCTATTAGAAAGTTTTAAATGGGATTTCTTTTATTTTCCAAATCTTGGTAGTTGACAATTAACATACCCAAACCCTCTTTCCCCTTTTTTACTCTTTCTCCAATTAGAGAAAAAAAAAAAACCCACTTTTTTTTTTTTTTTTTTTACCATCCATTTTTTTTTAATACACCACCCAAAAAAATCTTTTAAATGAAGCATAAGCATAAAAAAAAATAAAGCAAAATAAATTTGCCCCTTCAATTCTTGCCAATAAGGGCAAAAGACCTTCATCAAAAAGTCCCAAATCCCTCTTCCTTTTTGTTTAAAAACCCCTTGAAAGCCAAAAAAACCAATCTTGCTTTTATTTTCCCCCTATCACATTTCCCCCTTTTCATCAATTTTTTAATCCTTGGAAAAACACCCCATTTAGATTCCAAATAGCCCCCCCTTTTTTTTTTCCTATTTTTTGTTAAATCTTTACTAATTCCAAAACTTTCCCTTTTGTAACTTGAATTTGTAGAAAAGGCTCTTTCCTGGCATGAGCCCCTCTTATCCCAGACCTTTGGAATCCTTTTTAATGCCTTTTTGAAATTTTAACCTTTTTTGTTGTTTTCTTTCCCTGGATAAAAAAAGAAAAAAGCAAACCAACCAATTTTTTTGAAGGTCCCCTTTTAGGTTTTTGTTCCTTTATTTGAATAGTAAAAAACTTAAAAAAACCCATTGGTTTTCCTTCCAAAATTTCCTTTTTTGACATCTTTCTTTGTTTATGTTTAGCCTGAAATTGCAAAATACTCCAATCACGTTGAATCAAGAAAGGATGAAATTTTCCCTTTTAATTGAATTTTCTTAATAGTTTTTTGGATTTTTTTTTTAGGGGACTGACCTTTAGATTTTTTGTTTTGTATCCCAAAAATTAATTTCAATGTCCCAGCCATTGCCAACCAAACCATTCTTTCCATCCAATTTACTTGAGAAAAGTCCCCAAAAATATGCCCTTAAAATAAATTCCCCCTTCCAAAAGCAAGGCATACTTTTGGGGATCAGAATGAAAGGTTTCAATGCTTTTGGTTTTTTTTTCCCCCACCAAACACAACCATAACTTCATTTTTCCTTTACTTAGCACATGCCACATTTTTAAAACATTGGTTTAGTGGCCTGTATTAAACATTTGTCCCCTTTCCCCTTTCCTCTTTGATCAATTTACATTCACTATCCCTTTTTTCCCTTGGGATCCCTTTCCCAATCAAGCCCTTCTTTTTTCCATCATCACTTGAAAGGTTTTTGGATCCAATCATCATGAAAACCCCTTGTTTTTGGATCTTTAGTAAATAAAAAAATGGGTAAGATCCAGCAGTCCCCCATAATGTAAGCAAAAAAAATGTAAAAAATCTTTTTTTTGACCCAGGTTTTTTTTTTTTTCCCCTGTCCTCCCCTTCTTTCCTAGCTTTGACTTGCAAATTATCACTTTTTTGCTTTTTTTTTGTACCTATAAAAAAAACCCATTAGACCCTGTTGTACCCTGCAAATTAATTGGCTCAAATTCCCATTTAATTCCTTGTTAGGTGTATCAATTATCAAATAGCCCAATTTATTTTTTTTGGTTCCCCCCCCCCCCCCCACTACCCCTACAATATTAGGTTTGGGTAAAAACTCCCCTCAACTAGAAAAGTTCAAAGATCAAAGTTACAAGAGAGATGATCATCCTTTAGGGGGAGATTGTTACGAATAAGGAAATGATGATCATTAATGCAATCAAAGAGAGATCTCAATGATCGTCCCTTGGGGGAAGATTGTTAGGATTGATAAAAGTGACGATCTTATTGAGATAAATGTCTTGTAATAAATAATGAAATATTATTGTGTAATAGGTTAGGTAGATGGTAAATAGTCAAAGACTATAAGTCAAAAGGGCTAAATTGTAAATGTCTAGAAGACAAGGGCTCCATGGTCATTCATTGTAAAAGGGTATAAATACCCCTCCACCACCTCATTTGTGAGGTGTGTCTTCTAGGTGTCTCTAGGTGTTTCTTAATCTCATTCTAATCTTTTCTCTAATCATCTTCCTCCATCTTTTTCTCTCTACTTTCTCTCTCTAGACTAAACACTTTATTGCTTATTGATCCTGATTTTCAGACCTAACAAGTGGTATCAGAGCTATAGGAGCGATTTAGTGGTGTTTTGGAGAGCTTATTCAGATTGCTTATTCTGACAGCTTATTCCAGCAGCTTATTTCGAGC
>BQNB010051965.1:10421-40715 GCA_026074375.1 Tanacetum coccineum
TATGATGGAGAAAAAGTCTATGGTAGACAGGCGTTCATATTCCATAAGACTAGTAGTAATGCGACCACATAAACTGATCAGACCATATTGCCACATCATCGCGTTTTGTTTAAAATATGTCTTTTTACGCTGTGTGTATTTGTGTTTTTAAATGAAAAGAATTGAAAGAAAATAATGAAACAAAGAAATTGCAAGGAAAAAACAAATGAAAATGTCTTTTTAGAAGACGCGTTTAGAAATTGTCAGAATGTGATGGTGATAATACTTTCTAAATGCAGTCGTTGTTGACTACTGACTATCATCATCTACCAATTGTATATTAAAGCTCATTTTACATATCATCTTACTTCACAGAGCTAAACAAACAAAACACATCAATCTTCTTCTGGAAAGTTGTATTCACAACAAACCAGATTTGCACTTCTTTGTAGATCAGGTTGGTGGTTGTATTAGTCTTCATCACGAATAAACATCTTCAATCCTATTTTTCTCTCCTAACGCGAGAGATGGCTACATATAGCTGGCCATGTGTAAAAACATGTCGTGACAAATACAAACCGACTTGCCCGAAAGATTGTCCTAGAATTTTGTTGATGGTCATCGCGAAAGAGACGGACACGGGGCACTGCTTCCTTACTATCTTTAATGACAAACGTTTATCAGTAGGGTGATATTTCCATCCTCACAACAAGCACTCGTTTATTATAATGGCTTCCGTTGATCATTCCATGATTATGTTACTGGAATGTTGATTTATAGCGGTGGAACATTCATGTTTAATGGTCCTTGTTTCGCTAACATGGACATTCTCATTACCACTAATCCCCTAGATGTTCACGAGGTCCTAAGAAAAAACTTTAGCAATTATCCCAAAGGGGAGAAATTTCATAAGATTTTTGATATCATGGGAGAGGGAATCTTCAATTCTGATAACGAGTTATGGGAGATCCATCGCAAGGTCACCATGTTTGTATTCAGTCATGCTGGATTCCGAAGTTTGTTAGAAACGATTCTCTGGAATTTGGTGGAAAATGGGCTTCTACCGGTGCTTGAATTCAATTCTGGACAAGGTAACGAGATGGATTTGCAAGACATATTTCAGAGGTTCAGTTTTGATACTATATGCAAATTACTCTTAGATCATGACCCAAAAAGCTTGTCTCTTGATTATCCTTATGTACCATGTTTTAAGGCCTTCTCGGATGCTGAAGAGGCTATCTTGTATAGGCATGTTACACCTCCAAGCCTTTGGAAATTGCAACAACTTTTTAGAGTGGGGAATGAAAAGAAGATGAATGATGCATGGAGAACTATCGATCAATTTATATACAAGTGCTTAAACCAAAAATCAAATTACTACAACGACACATGCAATGAACTCCAAGACGATAAGTTCTTGGTATTGACAGCTTTCTTGAAGGAATTCAAAGATCAAATGGGTGATTTTGGAGATCGTACAAAATTTTTAAGAGACACCTTACTTAGCTTAATGGTTGCAGGAAAAGATAGTACTAGTAGCACTCTCTCTTGGTTCTTTTATATCCTAGCACAAAACCCGACCATAGAAGATCGGATTCTTCAAGAGATTCACACCCATATGAACGTGAATCTGCGTGAAAGGATGAATGCAAAAACGTTAAATGAAATGGTCTATCTTAACGGAGCATTGAACGAAACCTTGAGGCTTTTCCCTCCTCTTCCATTTAACCATAAATCCCCACTAAAACCAGACATTCTTCCAAGTGGACACCAAGTTAACCAAAACACCAAAATAATTTTGTCTTTTTATTCCATGGGACGGATGAAATCTATATGGGGCGATGATTGCATGGAGTTTAAACCCGAAAGGTGGATTACAAAGGTAGGTGGAATTACACATGAGCCATCATACAAGTTCCCGGCATTTAATGCTGAACCGAGAACCTGTGTGGGTAAGGATATGGCGTTATCTCAAATGAGGATAGTTTCAGTTACAATCATTTATCGTTATCATATTGAGTTGCTGAAAGACCAGCTAGTGCTTCCCGCAGATTCAATGGTTCTTCAGATGAAGCACGGGCTCAAGGTGAGATTGGTTAAGAGAAGTGAAATGAATTCCAATCAGATTATATCAAATTAAATTGAGTTATACAGTCTATTGTGTTTCTAATTTGGGATACAAATATTCTTCAAGTAAATTTTGTCAATTTGTGTTTTGCTAAGCATGCTAAAAAAAGTTTGAAACTCTAAGAGTTGTGGTTGATAAGATGTATAGGGTGAATATATGTTACTGCAAAAAAAAATCAATATTTACAATACAAGCACCTTAAGAGAAAAGACATTTTCCAAACACCCCTTAAATGATTCTTTTATTACTACGCTATGGTAGACAAGTCCTCAAACGAGTTCTTGCCAAACTATTACAAAAGACAAGGATAATCCCCTACACGGATGTTATCCAGAAACACGCGACGATTGCATGTGAGGTTAGCGGCACTTAATTATTCTACATAGAAAAGTATGTGATAGACTAGTGATGCATTTAACTTAATTATTCTACATAGAAAAGTCTGATGGTGAAAAAGTCTATGATGGACTAGTGATGCATTTAACTTAATTATTATACATAGAAAAGTCTATGATGAAGAAAAGTCTACGGTCGACAGGGCGTTCAAGACTAGTACGATCACACAAAGTGATCAAATCATAATGTCATATTAGCGCTAACTCAGTTTTCTTTCTTTCTTCTATACCAACCACAGACACCTAACACATGAGAAAAAAAGGGGGAAAAAATAAACAAAACCCGTACCGGACCGACACCAATTTAATTAGCCCAAAACCCCGGACCAAGGACCGGACCAAATGTGTTCGGCCCGATCTGGTTTTTTGGTTCGTCCGGTACTAGAAGGCATAATGGTCGGTCGGTCCGGTCCGGTTCGGACCGATTTCTCGGTTCGTTCTCTGTAGTCTATTATACTCAACCCGAGTGAAAACGAGACATAAAATGCTTTTGAACGGAGAAAATATGTTTTATTATGATGTCTATTTGTGTTTTGAAAGTATTTTTAAATGAAAAAAACGAAAGAAAATAATGAAAGAAAGAAATTGTAAGAAAAAAAACAAATGAAGGGTCTTCTTATAAAGACGCGTTTAGAAAATGTCATATTGGGTCTTCTTATAAAGACGCGTTTAGAAAATGTCATATTTGCAAGTTGCATGTGGGGATAAAATTTTCTAAATATGTGGTGGTGATAACACTTTCTAAATGCAGTTGTAAAGACTATCATCATATATCTACCAATTGTATATCAAAGCTAAACAAACAAACCAAAACAACTCCTTTCCAAGTTCACGTAATCATGTTGTGGTTCTTCATTTTCGGGTTCTTTGTCATCTTCTTATGTCTATACAAAATGGGTGTACTGCATAAATCGGGTACCATCCCATTAGATGATCCAACGCAGATTCAAAACACAGGAATGCCATCTTCATCCTCTTCTTCTTCTTCTGCTTCTTCTTCTTCTGTGTCATATGTTTATGATGTATTTCTGAGCTTTCGTGGAGAAGATACCCGCAAAACCTTTGTGGATCATCTCTACTCTGCTCTTGAACAACGCCTTATCCGAACTTATAAAGATGATATCACACTTCCAAGGGGTGAATCTGTTGGTCCAGCACTGTTAAAGGCTATCCAAGAATCGCGTCATGCAGTCATAATCTTCTCCAAAAACTATGCAGATTCTTCATGGTGTTTGGACGAACTTGTTCATATTATGAAATGCAGGGATGAGAATGGGCTGATTGTTATACCCGTATTCTATGATGTGGATCCTTCGGATGTAAGAAAACAAAAAGGAGATTTCGGGGAAGCGTTTTCTAAACAAGAGATGAAGACTGTTAACAAATCATGGAGAAAACTATTTGCCAAACAAGAGGTTGAGGACACCACAAAAGTTGAGTCATGGAAAAAAGCACTTGTTGACGCAAGTAACATTTCTGGATGGGAACCCAAGAACGTTGCAAACGGGTAAATTTCTTTATATATTTATACCTTTTATCTAGAATATGCCAACTAGTCTAGCCCCAGCTTGTATATATACCTCATCTAGTTTAAACTAGTTAAGTACCTCATGTTGGGTAAAAAGAAAGCGATACTATAATAGGATCTTAAGATCGCGATCTGATTTTACAATCATGATCTTGCACAAACGAAAATGATACCGGGTAGGATCCCGATCTTAAAAACCTTTCTTCATATCGACTTTTGTGTAGTGGTTTTCTTTCGTACGTTTGAAGATCTTAGACATAACTTTTTAACCTTATATCGTTGGGTAAAAACCTGAATGTGAACAGAGACTAATTATCCATATTTATCCAATATATATGCAGGCATGAATCAATGGTCATCAAGAAAATTGTTGATACAATTTTTGGTGGACTGTTTCCCTTGAACTCGGATATCGATGAAGGGCTTGTTGGAATGAGAGCCCGTTTGCAAGATTTGATATCACAACTTAAAATTGGTTCGGGTGGTGTGCGCATGGTTGGGATATGGGGGCTAGGGGGTGGTGGTAAGACTACTCTTGCCACTTCTGTTTATATGGAAATCAAACACCGTTTTAAAAGTCACTGCATTATTGAGAATATCCGTGAGGAGTTAAGCAAATCTGGTTTAAAGAAATTGCAAGGAGACATTTTATCAGCTCTTTTTAAAACAAATATGGAAGTATACAGTGTTGCTGAAGGAAAACGTAAAATAAAAAGTATGTTATGTCATAGTAATGTGTTGCTGATTCTGGATGACGTTGATCATCTTGACCAATTAGAGGCGTTAGCTGGCTCAACTAATTGGTTCGGCGATGGAAGCCGAATAATAATCACAACTCGAGATGAACAATTGTTAAGAAAGCACAAGGTAGACCATGTCTTTCCTGTGAGACTATTATCTCATGACGAGGCTATCCGGCTCTTTAATAGTCATGCTTATAATGAAGAAAAGCACATAAAAGACTATGAAAAACTTTCATTACAAGTGGTGTCTTATGCTGATGGGCTCCCACTAGCCCTTAAAGTTTTAGGTTCCTTTCTATATGACAAAGATGCGAAAGAATGGATGAGTACCATGGATAGACTAAGAGATATTCCTGAAAGTGAAATTGTGGAGAAGCTCAAAATTAGCTATGATGGACTCAAACCTGTTGAGAAAGAGTTATTCTTGGATATTGCATGTTTCTTTAGAGAGGAAAGGAAGATTGATGCAATGGAGATATTTGACGCTTGTGGTTTTCACCCTGAAATAGGGATAAAGGTGTTGATACAAAAGAGTCTCATAACTATCAATTCATATGGAATGTTTGATATGCATGATCTCATTCAAGAAATGGGACACTACATTGTTAGAGGGGAACATCCTAACAATCCCGAAAAACATAGCAGAGTGTGGAAACATGCAGAAGTCGGTAACATGTTTTTTGGAGATGCAACGGCGGTAACGATTAAGCTAGCTAGCTTTTCAAATTATACATTTATATATATGCACTAAATTATACGTTTTAACGGCCAACAAAATTTATATGTGAAGTGAATTAAATGCACATACTGATATGATGTACAAGTCAACCCAACACATTGTTTTCTCTTTTTATTGCAGGAAAATGACCAGATTGAAGCGATAAAAATTGGTCATAATGTTGACTGGCCACGATTCATTATGTTTATTTCAAAGATGAAGAAATTAAGGTGGCTTCGTCTGAATATGGTCAATGTAAAGAACGTGGAAGCGCCTAATGTTCTATCAAATGAGTTGCAGTATATTGATTGGAGTTATTATCCTGCAAGTCCATTTCCAGACAGTTTTCAAGCAAGGAATCTTGTTTTTTTAAGATTGTCTCACAGCGCGCAGAAAGAACTTTGGAAGGGTTACAAGGTAATTCAGTTCTTCTTTTTATTAACATATAGTTTAATAGTCCTCACTGACTAATTCAAACTGTAGCTTTGTCGTAGATGTATCAATACAACCACGTGGTCGTGGCATTGAACATTGCTGTAGTTTTACAAACACTTATTTTACTCACATCTTGACAGTTCTAACATGCGTATGTTTGTGTACATTAGCATCTACCACAACTGAAAGTGCTTCAACTCGAACGTTTGGAAAGCCTAGTCAGCACACCAGATTTTAATGGACTCCCCCGTCTTCAAAAGTTGGAACTCAGCGATTGTTATAGATTAGAAGAGATTCACCCATCACTTGGAAATCATAGAAGTCTTAAATCTGTATATGTATCAGATTGTTCCAAGCTTAGAATGTTTCCAACCATTGTTCAGATGGAACAACTCGAGTCTCTTCATATCAGTTATTGCCACAAAAGTTTAGCCTTTCCAGAGATCCAAGGAAACATGGAATGCTTAGTAAAGTTGGATGTGTCTGACATTCAGATAGACGGTCTGCTCTCATCAATTGGAGAACGTTGTACCAACCTTATTTCTCTAAGTTTGGACGACTGTTTTATTTTAAACAGCATAGAAGTCAAATTTGATGGGCTAAAATGTTTGAAAAGTTTCCGAAATTGTGGTTTCAAACGACCTGAGAAAACTCCATTACCACTTTGGTTGGCATATCATCAGTTGACATGTAGCTTAAGAAAGTTGGATCTCAGCTACTGCTGTTTCGAAGATGGAGAAATACAGTTTGATATTGGCGAGCTATCAAACTTACAAGATCTAAATCTAAGTTATAATAATTTTTCCAAATTAGATTTCAGCCTCACGCACCTTACTCAGCTCAAACTCCTCAATCTGTCGGGGTGCAAAAAGCTTGTAAAATTGCCAGAGCTTCCATCAAATATAGCTATTCTCACAGCAAATGGATGCGACAAACTTACAACCATGGGAGATGTCAATAAAAACTGTAAATGGTTATGTCATATCTCACTGTATGGGAGTACTGTAATTGATGGCAACAGATTACTACTATCCATGCTCAAGGTATGGCTCTCTGCTTAGGATGATTATCATTTCTTATATCCTTTAAATGCAACATTAATGCTAATTAGAATATAATGTATATTTGTTAATAAATTAGGGAAATGCTATTAAAAATCAGTCCATGCATCTCAAAATTGAAGGTCTTGAGATACCAAAGCAGTTTACACATCCTCTTTATTATGGGAACAAATGTATGTTGCCTCTTCCAGAGAACTGGTGCAATGACTTTTGTGGATTCCTAATTTGCGCTGTTCTGGAAGACAACGTTCTTACTGTGGATTCTCCACTCATGACTATAAAGGAGGAGACGTTTGATGAGATCCAGGCCCATATGCGTGATGTAGTATGGGGGGAAAGTTTTGGTGGTAAACTTACATGGGTGTGGTATGTTTCATTTGCTTCATTGAGACACACTGAATTTTGGAACCCAACACGCAAGTATGTTTCGTTTTGCATTGAAGCACCTATCAGGAACTGTTGTCGCCCTCCCCCACCGCAATTGTTAGGAGGGAGGAGCTATTCCACAAAGCAGAAGTTACCAGATGGTCCCCCGGGCAATAGCGCGTGTATAGGGTTAGGAGCAAGTCTTGTTCCCATGAACAATGGAATTGGTCTGACTGATACATCAACTGATTCTTCTGAATTTGCTGATGACTACACACCAAAATTCAGCATTCACAATGATTTAGAGTCTGCTTTGAAGATTTCCCCAGATGTCTATGGTTACTAACAAAGACACGCTTGTATAATAGATATGTACTTTTTCAAATGTTCCGTTATAGTACGTGTATTAAAACATAACTCCTCGTGTTGTTTTGTACTAATATACACCTAGAAACCTTTGTTACCGGGAACTATCACATGTAGGCTTCCAAGCCATTTAAATAATAATGTCGCACCCATGCCATATATATGTAGTGATGTGAGAAGTTTTCAAGACATAAGAGATGTAAAACAGATTACGCTTGATGGTGAAGGTTGATTCGTTTATGAACCACCACACTACCCATAAGGTGGTTTGGACTACTGAGTCGGAGATCTTACCGGTAGTGGCAGGCAAGTGAACCGATATGCAACATTGAAATCAATGTATTTGCACAAAGTTAAAAGAAGTGTTTTAAAATCTGAGTTGACCCGGTTTGTTGAACAGGTTGAACCGTAAACCGGTCGGGTGACCGGATGCCGGTTTTGAGCGAAAAACCCGATTGAACCGCGACCCGGTGGCTCAACCAGATCAACTAAAAAACCGGATCTTAAAACATTAGCTAAAATATATGTGAAATTAAATCTTTTACCTAGTAAAGGAAAACGAAAAGCGGGAACTTTCGTATTTCAAAAAAAAGAATGTTTCCTTATTAAGTATGCTCCACTATGATTTTTTATTATTTTTGAATATATGTTTAATTAAAAAGCTTAAATACTTTCAAAATTGGCATTATTTTGGTGGAGAAATCTGATGGAGAAAAAAAACACATAAAAATATATATGTCAAATTTATAAAAACAAAAACTTAAAAAAAGATGAGGTAATTAATAAAACTTTAGTGGTTTAATTTTAAATAAATTATATAAAGTTAAGTGTAAATTTATAAATTTACAAATTTTATTATAACTTAAAAAAAACAAATAACCCCTTAAACTTTTATATAACTTATAAAACAGTAAATATAAAATAATTTTATATGCTAAATCTCAATAATCTCTAATCAAATAAAAAAAACAATCTAAAAATATAAATACAAAATATATATATCTAAATAAAACTAAACTAATATATATATATAATATATATAATAATATATAACATAATGTACAAGCCCCGTGCGTGCACGGGGATTAAAACCAGTTCATAAGAAAACAAAAGTGTTATCCAAAAACATATTTAGAAAATGACAATGTTTAACCAAAAAAAAATTAGAAAAAAAGGAATTTTTTTTAATGGCGAATTTTATTAGAGAATTTGCACGAAGCTAGAAAAAAACTTACAAGCTAATGTATCTAGGATATTTTAACCAAGAATTTCAATTGAAATTGGATTTACATCGACTAGCACACCACGTAAACGACATTTGAACAATATCATTAAAAAGAGACTCCTTTCGAGGTAGAGATTTACCGAACATACATCGATTCCTAAAGCGCCCAAAGAATCCACCACGTCACGTAACACACGCCTTCAAAAATGTCTTTAATTCCTTTTGCCATCTGAGAATTATCAAGCCAATTGAGCCAATCATCATACGTACTACACCACGGATCAGTAAGCTCCCACCACCTAAGGACTTTCCTCCAAACTTGACGCGCCATGGGGAAAGAGAAAAACAAATGAGAAGCCGACTCCACTGAGGTATTACATGAAGAGCATAGAAGGAATGTCAATGCCTCTAAGTAAAAGATTCAAATGGGTCGGTAATTTTTCAGACGAACTCTCCAAGCGAAGATAATAATCTTAATGGGGATTACTTTTACCCATCAGGAAAATCGAAACTAGGAAGCAACTTGTTGTCAATAAAAAAGCGGGCAGATTTCACCAAGAACTCACCTGTCGAAGATAAGGACCATACCCAACGATCCTCAATTTGAGGAAGAATGAAGTCCGTTGTACACAAACTGAGGTTGCCAAATTGCTCCTCTTCTACGCCTCCCTAAGGCAGACGACGAAAAGAGAAAGCAAGCGAGGAATGAGACATTTTCTCGACCACACTAATATCTTTTCGCGACTCCAAGTCATAAAGCCTATGAAACTGTTATTTCAATACGTCCTTACCTATCCATAAATCATCCCAAAACGGTGACTTTTCGCCATTTCCCACCTTCTTCTTAGAGAAGCCCAAGAGATCGATGCCTTTGCTCTTAAGAAAAGAAATATCCCGAATGATGTCTAACCAAGGAGATTTGCGAGAAGCAAAAGAAGTGCAATCAAGAGCTCCACGAGAACCATGGATAGATGTAATAAACCGAGTCCATAAAGAAGGACTTTGAGGAAGAAAAACAAAAAGGAATTCCGTATATACCCAAATTAAACATCATAATTCATATTTTTCCAATACATATTTTAAGGGCATCCTCAATGCATTAAGTCATTTTGAGTTTAATACAACGCCACATTATTGACATGTTAACAAGTCATTTCTTTAAAAAAAATTCTACAATGAATTGAGTTATATAGAGTTGAATCAACCGGCACATCCTCAATTCACTTTTAGTAAATTAATATATAATATTTCATGCTATAGTGCTACCACTATGATTAAAGGGGAAATTGCATATATGTTCTTCCAAAAGTTTAAAATTGCATATATATCTAACCAAAACTTATAATTGCATATATATCCTCCTAAAAGGTAAAAAGTTGCATATATATCCAACTTAAACTTATAATTGCATATATATCTTTCCTAAACCTTAAATATGTTATATATATACAAATAACTATTTAATATAAATTAACAACTCTAAAATACATGATAAGTATAATTATAAAAATAATCTTTTTTAAAATTACTTTTTCTTTACTTACAAACTTGTTGGTAGTAATATCGTTTTCATTGTAAAAATACTTTATGTTTTTATACATATATAACAATCGTGATATATATGATGATCGAATTTATTTCATGCATTCGTATTATATATGATATAAGGTGATTTTTTTGTGATGTTAAATACGGTCTTAATGTATTATTTTTTGTCATCTAATTCATTTTGAACTTCGGGACATCTTACCTTTGAAACAAATTTTACTTTTGTTATTTATAAAATTATAAATATCATAAGTTAGAGTTCATAATTATTTTGATATATAAGACATATTAAAGTTTTATAAAGGATATATATGAAATTATGAAGGTTGAGAAATGATATATATATAATTACAAAAGTTTATTAAGGATATATATGCAATTAATAATTTAAGTTGGATATATATGCAATTTTTTAGCTTTTGAAATGATATATATGCAATTATGAATTTAAGTTATATATATTTTTGGGTTTTTGCAAGGATATATATGCAATTCTCCCATGATTAAAACAATAAAAGTACTTGTACATGGCCCACCATAACGTTTAAATTGAGAGAGAAATTTTCACATCAATAAAGTAATGCCAAGTGTAGCTCTTTTTGTATTAAACGATCCAACATGGAGCGTTGTAGATGCCCTAAAGTCATTATACTTTTGCATTAAAAATTTACGTTTGTCATATATACTTGTGCATTAAAAACTTATGTTTTGACGAGATATGGCATTTTGAAAATTTACGTCCTTACATGCTTTTAACTATAAATATGATTAAGAAAACTAAACGTGAGTGTCTATAAAATATATTAACGTGAGTGTGTTTACTTTGTAGTATCAAGGCAAAAGAAAATACTAACACTCTATATCAAGGTTTTCAAGATCGGGATTCTACCCAGGATCGTTTTCGTCTTTACAAGATCGAGATCGTAAAGTCAGATCGAGATCGTAAGATTCTACTATAAATACAAAATTATATGAATTTTTTAAAGTTATATGAATGTTTTATAGAAATATTGTCCTAAATTATGATTATGACATGTTTAAGAAGATTAACATGTTGATTTTAAAATTCTATGAAACACAAACCATAAATTAGTAGTTTTTTAGTTTATGGTTCGAGAAAAATGTAAGATCGGATCGGAGTAGATTTTAAGATCCTATGATTAAGATCGGGATCCTATAAGATCCTAAGCATGCAAAGATCCTATGTAGGATCTGGATCGTTTTTGCTTTGCAGTATCGTAAAATCCTAAGATCCTAAGATCAGGATCGGGATCTTAACAACCATGCTCTATATGCCTCCACTGTAAACTTACGCATATTTTTAGTTTAAGTGAATTTTCATGTAATTTATTATTAATCCACGCCATACTACAAAAGTTTAAAATAAAATACAATTGCGTAGTTGATCCATCTCTACAACAACAACAACAACAACGATGTCCAATCCTGTATAAACATGATATAAGAACCGATCCATCTCTTTTATCATTTTTTCTATTTTCTTTATTCTCGATTTCTCTCCCACTTGCAGGGGCGGAGCCAGAAAAAAATTCGAAGGGAGGCAAACTTTTTAAGAAAAAAACAACGACATAAATAAAATGTGAAGTGGGTCGTTTAACATTTTTCTGTATAACCATATTTAAAATTGATGTATCATCTGATATTTATATGTCTATTACTCCAATAATAAAACTAAAAAAATAACATACATACAAAATATAAGACAAAATAATAAAAAAGATGGAAGAAATGATACTTTACTTGCTCCAGCCCACATGGTCTTGCACTAAAGAACAAAAGGAATGCCATTTACTTTTTTTTAGGGTTTAAGCAATTAAATAGTCACGTATTTTCTTAAATATATCGATATGATGTACAAGTCAACCCAACTCATTGTTTTCTCTTTTATTGCAGGAAAATGACCAGATTCAAGCTATAGAATTTGGTGATAACCGTATTGACCTGCCACATACTGATAAGATTATGTTAATTTCAAAGATGAAGAAATTAAGGTGGCTTCGTCTAATAGGGGACAAAGGGAATGGTGAAGCACCTAATTGTCTATCAAATGAGTTGCGGTATATTAATTGGAGGTATTATCCTGCAAGTCCATTTCCAGACAGTTTTCAAGCAACGAATATTGTTTTTTTTAAATTGGATAACAGCATGCAAGAATTGCTTTGGAAGGGTTACAAGGTAATTCAATTCTTCTTCTTCTTATTATTAACGGGGTTTGTAACTTGTGCTCTGCCACGGAGCGCGCGAGACTAGCTTCGGAAGGAACTAATATATGATGCGATAAACGGGGTTTGTAACTTATTGTGTTTTAAACTATATAATAAGAGGATGCGATAAACGAACATAAACGGATATATGATCATAAACGAACAAATAATCGGACGTCCACGAACATAAATAAACGGACAAGACTTTTGTTCATGTTCGTTCATTTAACTAAACGAATGTAAAATCTTGTTCGTGTCGGTTCATTTTATAAATAACAATAGATATACGATAACTAAAGTTCGTTATATAAAAAGTCGTAAATAAGCAAAAGTTTAATGTCGTTTTAGTAACTTTTCACATACTCTGAGGGTGCATTTTGTAATTTTTTTGTTTTTTTCACCTCCAGGAGTTTTTTAGCCGACTCATAGTTTTTAAAAAATATATTTGCCAAAATGTAGCGGTATCAAAAATAATCCCCAAGTTATTTAAAAAATAAGCAAACCATGTCATTTCTTTGAGGGTAGGGTATGGTGGCTTAAGCCACAAAACAAAACGGGCCCCCGCACCCCCCCCACCCCCACAGGGCTGCCCACATCTGCTTTTCATCTCCACTCAAAAATTACCCTTACTCATACACACCGTCACCTCTCACTGACATCCACACTCACCCACAAACCAAATACCATTTCTAAAATTAATTTAATAATACATAAAGTTTTTTTTTTTTTACCTTTATCTCGCCACTGCAGTGTGACGAGTTACCATAATATTAGAAGTGGCAAGGGGGTATGGTGTGGTGAAGAGCAAGTGAAGAGGAGAGAGGTAGGAAGTGGCGAGGGGTATGGCCACCATACCCTACCCTCTTAGCTGTATCTAATTGATAGAGCATTTTTTATCGATTAATATTTCTTTTATCGAATGTATTTATTTATTTTTATAGCAAAATTCAATTTGCAATCTTTTTTAATATTTTTTTCGCAGTAGTTATATTATATCATGTGTCCTATGAAATTTTCACAATATAAATTAGATCTAGACATCTAGTCAAATGTTGTTCATCAAAATTATTTTAGAGTTTTCATAAATTGTCATATTCAATTTACATATATGGTTTTCTCCTCATAATATAAGCCTAACCAAATACATAACAATGAAAACCTAGTGGAATTCCTTGATTCGGTTATCAAATTTGTTTAAAAAACATTTGAAAACGGCAAAAACCGGACGAACACGGACAAAGCTCTTTTCATCTTCGTTTGTTTAGTTTTAGCCGGAAAAATAAACGTACAAGGTCGCTTAAACAAAAGAATTTTCTTGTTCGTATTCGTTTATTAAGAAATAAGGCTGTTCATGTCGGTTTATGTTCGCTCATAAAGACAATAAACGGACATAAGCGAACGAACGTAAAATAATAAGCATAAAATTAACGAAGCAATTTAAAAATATATATAAGAGGGATACCGTTATAATACCGAACATAAACGGTTATATGAATCATAAAGAAAAATATCAGCCACGTCCACAGACATAAATAAACGGACAAGACTTTTGTACATGTGCGTTCGTTTAACTAAATGAATGTAAAATCTTGTTCGTGTCCGTTCATTTAATAAATAATCGAACGTAAAATGTTGTTCATTTAATAAGATACGAACATAAACGTACTTTTTACCTGGTTCATGAAATGGTCACTGCACATTTAATTCATTTACGGCCCTGGAAAACCAAACAAAGCAATCCTTAAAAATCTAAAATCAGTTGATGAACATAAAATGATTATACATTAATCCTACTTATATTACACATAAAGAGAAAAATGATCGCTTAAAACCTAAAAATTTTAAAAATAGTATTTTGTTAGACTAAAATATCCCTACTTATAAAAAGTGACACAATGTATTAATTATTTAAATGGTTAATTACAATTTAAACGAAAAACTCTTTACTCTGATTTACTCACACCTATATATACATAAAAAAAGTTCCCACATAACTTTAGACTAGTATAGAGTGTCGTCGCTATACGAGAATAATTGTCCGATGTAATAAGATTGATTAAACTAGTCTCATAAATTTCGTTGTTGACATATTTATAAAAATATTAAATGTTTTTATTACATCATTAAAAGATATTGAAATCACTAGTTTTAATTGAACATGTAATAAAAAAGTGCTAATTAATTGATAGAGTGGTGAGTAATGATGCAAATTACTCATATACCATGACTTGGATAACATTTTTCATACTACTACATTTTGGTAAATACTTTTAACATTATGACTTAGTTAAAAACTCTACCTCAAGAGTGGTGAATTTTTTTTAATATTAAAAGTCATGAATACCAAGAAACTCTTTATTATAAACTTATAATATAATATAATTATAATTATAATTTATAGTTTAGTAGTCCCCAGTGCATTGGCGGAGGATCATTGGGGCTAGAAGGGGTGCTGGCCTCCCTTATTTTTTTGCACACAGCTACCTATTTGTTAAAGGACGAAAACGTAAAAAAACGGACGTATCCGTAAAAAATAGGCGAAAACGTAAAAAATGAAAGAAAACGTAAAAAACAGACGAAAATGTAAAAAAACAAACGAAAATGTAAAAAAATGGACGCAAGCATTAAAAAAACGGACGTAAACGTAAAAAAATGGGAAAACGTAAAAACTGAGCAAATGTCCAAAAACAACACTAGCTAGCTGATGGCACAAAAAATACCCATTGTCAAAAAAATACCCGACAATTATACCCATGTTTTTTTTGTTTCATCATATTCAATAGTTTATCAAGATAAAAGGGGGAGTCCATTTAGCCCATTATACTTAACTAGTTGGTTACCCGCGCATAGCGGCGATAATAAAAATTTTACTAACTCAACTCTTTACGCAATTTCCTATCCGCTTAGTAATTTCGTTTCACAACACTTTGAATGTATGTGTTCGTTGTATGTATTCGTTTGGGTTTCCCGTAGCTTTCCCGGAACACCATATTAATATCATCATTCTCGCATGTAAAAAGACAACACTCTTTCCGAAAGTATATAGTTTTAACGTATCAAGTTTATATTTAATTAAGGTTAAAGTTGTAAAAAATATAAATCAACATAAAATAAACTCACTAAAAATGTAAAAAACAAAAATTATAAAATATATCAAAATGGATATTAAATTAAAGAGCATAAAATTTTAAAAAATATGGTGAAATTAGATCATAATAAAAATAAATTGATAAAAAGATATTTTAATTTGAAAATAAAGGTGGTTTTTTAATTAAAATGTGACACATGTCACTTTATGATGTGATTTCTTAATTAAAGGTGGTCAAGATTGCACCTCCTTATCTTAATTTTTAATGAGTCCCACATTATAAATGCTTTATATAGTAGTATAGATAAAATAGTTCAATTGACCCAAATGTTGACCGGTGGGTATTATTTGCCGGCTCTAGTAGGGATAAATATATTTACGAATATATTTTTCATTTGTTCTCCTATAAACTTGGTTACAATACACTGGTAATGAGAAAAAGTCAATGTTTAACAATTAAAATCAACGTAAAAGAGTTGTTGTCTTTGACTTTTGATTTGTCTCTCCCTATTTGATTTGTTTTTTTTATCTAGTTAAAAAAAAGTTTGTTTATAAAAATCGACTAGACATAAATGTATATAAAGCTTTCATGATTTTATGAAAATAGTTGTTAATTGGTACTTTATGTAATCTGGTAGTTTACTAGTTTTATTATGTTACATCATATTCTCAAAAAATTCCGGCCGCCCCTATCGAGACGGTCCAGCTCCGCCACCAGTGACTACCTGTAGCTTTGTCGTAGATGTATCAATAAAACCACGGGGTCGTGGCATTCAACATTGTTGTAGCTTACAAACTAGACTACATAATGATCCCAAAGCATGTGATAAGCGTAACAAAAATTGCCTCTTTGTCATAAACTCTTATTTTACTCACATCTTGACAGTTCTAACACGTGTATGTTTGTATACATTAGCATCTACCACAACTCAAAGTACTTCAACTCATAGATATGGAAAGACTAGTCAGCACACCAGATTTTAATGGACTCCCCCGTCTTCAAAAGTTGGAACTCACGGGTTGTAGAGGATTAGAAGAGATTCACACATCACTTGGAAATCATAGAAGTCTTAAATCCGTACATGTATCATTTTGTTACAAGCTTAGTATGTTTCCAACCATTGTTCGGATGGAACAACTCGAGTCTCTTCGTATCAGTAATTGCCACAAAAGTTTAGTCTTTCTAGAGATCCAAGCAAACATGGAACGCTTAGTAAAGTTGGATGTGGATGGCATTCAGATAGACGCTCTGCTATCATCAATTGGAACGTTGTACCAACCTTATTTATCTACGTTTGTTCTACTGTTTTAGTTTAAACATCACAGAAGTTAAATTTGATGGGCTAAAATGTTTGGAAGAATTCAAATTTTCCAAAGGACATGAGAAAAGTCCATTTCCAATTCCGTTGACACGTAGCTTAAGAAAGTTGGATCTCAGTAGCTGCTATTTCGAAGATGGAGAAATACCATATGATATTAGTGAGCTATCAAACTTACAAGATCTAGATCTAAGTGATAATCAAATAGCACAAAAATTTTGGACATTGTGAAAGATGTTGACAAAAGTTTGAAAAAAAGGCGGGGAATTATTGACGATTTAAAGGTTAAAAAGGGTATGCGTACATGGAAAGTTGTTGCTTTTTGCAGGGAAGTTGAACATTGCGAGACGAAGATGCGCCAACAATTAATGCTGCACATCAATGAGACTCAGATGCGTACCTTTAAAAAAATGGAATTTGTTGAAGCCATGAAGAAACTTTAAATGGATGATGTTGTTATTCTATTGTGTTTACTGTTGCTCTTTTGTATGTTATTGACAATGAAGTAATATCATTAAATCATGACTTATACAGCATTGCATAGTTTTGTGTTGTTCTTCAGCATTGAGTCATTGACTACTTTTGTATGTTGATGTATCGATAAGTTTGACTTTTACAAGTCAATTTTGGTTACAATGACCCATGTTAGGGACTAACGGGGGAAATTTGATTATCCTTCCTTCTACTTGATCAAGTTGGGTAGTTTAAAAAAGAATACTACTTTGACGGCTACTTAATCAACTACATAACAAACAATACAAATCATTTGAAAACCTTAAAATATGGTAACAACGATAATCACATACTCAAAAAACGACTAAACAAGTAAATCAAATTCCAACCAAAACCTAACATAGTGTCCCTAAATTCATCTTACTAACAAAGGTATGCTTCTCACGAACACTAAGATGGGATTCATTCACCATCATCTGGAGACGCGTAATCTTATACAAATCACGCTTTTCTCCACGTCTAAACAAACGAACAGTTTCCTTCACCACATAGTTACAACTTAACATTTCAAGCTCCTTTACCATGTTTTTTCTTTCTTTAACAAAGTTAGACACCTCCTCACACATATCTCGAAACTTCTCCTCAAGCATCAACTAAGTCTCCATTTGTCTCCAGATTAAGCCTAGCAACTGATCTTCAATTTTAATAAACTTTGCATCCTTTGCAATCTCCTCGATACATGCCATTTTTATAAAAGACTTTCTACTTTCAAAGGATTGATACGATTTATTTATAGGGTGAATAAGGATATATAGGACTGATACGATTTACTTATAGGGTGGAATAAGGCGGGAATAATGATATATAGGCCTGGGAAAAAAAGAGACCCGAGGGACCAAGCGTACGATCACAAAACGACAAAAAATTGAAGAGTAAACGATACTATAGAATACTAAGGGTTAGGGACCAACGGTGCAACAAAAAAAAGTGAAAAGACGATTTTTCCCTTCAGCGGAAGGGCGACGTGGCCGGGATAACGATGGAGATAACCGTCGTTAGGCATAACGGGTTTCAAGGACCAAACGGGTAACAATAGTGTCAAAAAAGGACCCCGTATGAGAGTCCCCATTATCTAAGGACCAAATGGGCAAACAGGGTGGAGTACGGGGACGAGCTGTGTAATTTACCCATGAATTTTTATGCGTTTTCGAACGTTTTTATATGCTTTTGTACGTTTTCATACGCTTTTCCAAGTTTTTGTAAATTTTGTCCGTTTTTATTCTTTTTCATCTGTTTTTATCTGTTTTCAAACGTTTTTTACGTTTGATCCGTTTTTATATGTTTTTTAATTATTTCTTACGTTTTTATATGTTTTCATCCGTTTTATACGTTTTCGTACGCTTTCATTGGTTTTTATCACTTTTCTTACGAATTTTTACGTTTCATACGTTTTATGCGTTTCTATCAGTTTTCATACGTATTTTTATGTTTTCATACGTTTTCCATTTTTGTCTGTTTTTATACGTTAAAAAACGTACCAGACGTAAAAAAACGTATGAAGACTGATAAAAACGGATGAAAACGTATAAGAAAGAACAAAAAAGACAAAACATACCAAACGTTCAAAATTTTGGAAAACAGTAAAAAAATGTCTCAAACGTATAAAGACGGACGAAAACAAATGAAAACAGATAAAAACAGACGAAAACATACGAAAACAGATAAAAATGTATGAAACCGAACAAAAACTTGGAAAAACGTAAAAAATGGTATAAAAACATAAAAGGAACGTATAAAAAAGTTAAAAATTAAAAAGAAATAAAGTAATAAAAAATTTTAAAAAATCACACAACAAACCATAGGGACCATTTACAAAATACTTACGAGGGTATTTATGTCACTTCTAGCATCCAAACTAGAAATTAACGGTCAAACTAACAGAATTAGTGGTCAAGGGACAAAATCCGATATGGGTCAAAACCATGAGGAGAGGATCCAGGATAAAAAGATGAAGGACTATTTCCGTTAAACCCGACAGATCACGGGGACCATTTATGCAATTAACTCTAGGAATCAAGCATTTTGGAGCATTTATAAGCATTTAGCGTTAAGCGGTTAGCATTTAATTTTTAAAGCTTGTTTGGCAACAAGCATTTAGCGGTTTTGTTTGGTCAAAATGCTCCATTTTGAAATGCTCCTTCATCAAGCATTTGACATCTCAAATAGCGTTTCTCCATTTAAATTACTATATTACCTACCATTTAATTAACATGTATTTTTTATACGTGGTTCGGTTTGCAATTTGGTTTGTGTATTAGAACTTTATGTCTCTTATTTTATTCTGTTTGCTAATACGATATGTGTAAATTATTATCACTTGAAAGGAATGTTTAGTCTTAAGTTTGTAACCTTTAAAAACATACTCGTAATTTTATGTTTGATTTATCAACAATATATTAGATTTAATGCATGATATTTATATAGTGTTTAAGCATATAAAAAATAACGATTATCTTAAAAAACAAGGTTAAAACTTGTATTATGAATTTTTATCTCTTAATGTCTATATACCTATGTCATTTTACATGTTATAATTACAGCAGCTACGCTACCAAACGTTTTTATAAGAAAACTGCTACTGCTTACTGCTACTGCTGCTAACTGCTCCTGCTAACAGCTACTGCTTACTGCTTACTGCTTAATGTGCTTACTGCTTACTGCTAGTTTACAAACATAACCCTACAACCACCATCTTTCATCGTATTGTCCTAATACATATAAAAAACCATATTATTTGTAGGCACAAAATTTTTTATCTCCTATTACCAAACAAAGTTTTTCTATAACTTCGTAATTTCATATACTTACACCAGGGGCGGATGCATGCCAAGATATGGGGGGAGGGGTTGCCCTCCATGCTAGGACTAACGAGATTGAAATTTTAGTGTTATTTTTTTCTTCAATATTGACATTATTTTCTAAATGCCCCCACCAAAACTTAATTGCCCTGTCACTCACACATCAAACACCCAACATTCAACCACTATAAAACCATATAATTATTCATCTCTAAGTATTAATATAGATTTTCATTTTGATCCTGTTATTTTTGCGCATTTTGTTGTTGTTGTACAAAAAAAATTTACCCCCCAAATTTAAATTCCGGGTTCCGCACTGCTTCAAACCCGTTTGAAGTACAAATAGTCTTAGCACATATCGTTTGTCCATTGGCCACACAGATGGTAGAATCGTATGAAAATATAAAAAATTTACAATCAATCAATGTGCAAACATTATCTTATAAAAACCAACACAATTCAACATCAATTATTCCAAAGGTACAAAAAAAAACCAACCAAAACATTAACTTAGTCACTACTCACCATCTTGGTAGAATTGTATTTCCATTTTTGTAAATCACAACAACATATAAGTCATCAGACACAACTTCGATTACGATATGCAAAATACCAACACAATTTGGGTTTTGGATATATTTTATCTTTTTTGTTTTTTATCCTTCTACGAAGTATTATTGGTCATTTATACAGTTATACTGATGTGGTGGTAATTTGAAGATGTAAATGATGGAAGAGATTGATGGTAACTTGTGAAGAATTGTAACTTGTATCGCTTGTCACAACTGAGGTCAAACTCAACACAACTAATTGTCAAGTGAAAGTATAAAAGAGATAATTGCAAAGCTTTTTGTTCAATAAGATACATTTGCATAACATTAGCCCGCAAATTAAAGCCTTTTTCTAATGGAGTAGATAAGAACTTGACTTTGGTGTTGAAGAAAAAGTCTATGATGGGCCGGCTATCATCGTTGTAAACTAAATAAACGGGACAATCTTGTCTTTGTCACTCCAGTAAATCGACATGTTCGGAGATATTTTTAAATGATAAAAAATAAAAATAAAATTAATGATATAGAGAGAAGTTTGTCCAACATCATTGTAAAATAAATAAACGAAAATATCATAGTTGCATGTGGTGGTGATAACACGAAAAAGAAAAAGCATGTGCAGTTGTTGACTATCATTTAACATATTCATCTCCACCTACACAAGCTTAAAATAACAATATTTCTAAACACTTGAATATGGCATCGTCCTTTTCTTCTGGATCATATGTTTATGATGTATTTCTTAGCTTTCGTGGAGAAGATACCCGCAAAACCTTTGTGGATCATCTCTACTCCGCTCTTGAACAACGGCATATCCGAACTTATAAAGATGATGTCACACTTCCAAGGGGTGAATCTGTTGGTCCAGCACTGTTAAAGGTTATCATGAATCACGTCATTGCAGTCTAATCTTCTCTAAAAAAACTATGCAGATTCTTCCATGGTGTTTGGACGGAAACTTGTTCAATTATGAAATGTAGGGCTGAGACATGGTCACACATACACCCACACCCTCCCCACCCGAACAGTACCAAAAGCAGCCACTAGATCAACCCCCCAGACAGCAGATTGTTATGCCCGTATTTTATGATGTGGAGCCTTCGGACTGTAAGAAACAAAAAGGAGATTTCGGGGGAGAAGCGTTTTCTAATACAAGAGTGAAGAACTGCATAACAAAATCATGGAGAACTATTTGCCAAACAAGAGGTTGAGGACACCGCAAAAGTGAGTTCATGGAAAAGCCACTGTTGACGCACTGTAACATTTTGGATGGGAAACTCAAGACGTTGCAAACAGGGTACATTCTTTATATATTTATACCTTTTATCTAGAATATGCCAACTAGTCTAGCCCCAGCTTGTATACCTCATCTAGTTTAAACTAGTTAAGTAGCTGATGTTGGTTAAAAAGAAAGCGACACTATAATAGGATCTTAAGATCGCGATCTGATCTTATGATCATGATCTTGCAAAGACGAAAATGATCTTGGGTAGGATCCCGATCTTAAAAACCTTTCTTGATATCGACATTGGTGTAATGGTTTTCTTTCATACGTTTGAAGGTCTTAGACATAACTTTTTAATCTTATATTGTTGGGTAAGAACCAGTATGTGAATGTGAACAGACACTAATTATCCATATCATGGAGAAAAAGTCCGACAAGAGTTCATATACCATAAGACTAGTACTAATGTGACCACATAAAGTGATCAAATCATACTGCCACATTAGCGCCAACTCAATTTTATTTCTTCTAGACCAACCAGGAACCAAACACACGAGAAAAGGAGCAAAAAAAAAAACCAAAACCTGGACCGGAGAGAGACTGATTTAGCCCAAAACCCCGGACCGGAGCAAGACGGATTTAGCCCAAAACCCCGGACCTATGAACGGACCGAATGTGTTCGGTCTGGTCCAAGAACGCATAATGGTCGGTTTTGCGTAAGACCGGACCAGAGCGAAATAGGGTCGATGTGGTCCAGTCGGTTCGATTCTGGCCGGTTTCTCGGTTCGATCCGGTCCATGATCCGTTATGAGCGAAAAAGAGACATACAGTATTTTTGAACGAAGAAAATATGTATTATTAGGTTGTGTGTATTTGTGCTTTGTGATTATTTTTAAATGACAAAAATCGAAAGAAAATAGTGAAAGAAAGAAATTGTAAGAAAAAAACAAATGAAAGGGTCTTTTTAGAAGACGAGTTTAGAAATTGTCAGACTTGCATGTGATGGTGATAACACTTTCTAAATGCAGTCGTTGTTGACTATCATGCTTATAATGAAGAAAAGCACATAAAAGACTATGAAAAACTTTCATTACAAGTGGTGTCTTATGCTGATGGGCTCCCATTAGCCCTTAAAGTTTTAGGTTCCTTTCTATATGACAAAGATGCAGACGAGTGGATGAGTACCATGGATAGACTAAGCGATATTCCTGAAAGTGAAATTGTGGATAAGCTCAAAATTAGCTATGATGGACTCAAACCTGTTGAGAAAGAGTTATTCTTGGATATTGCATGTTTCTTTAGAGGGAAATCGAAGGGGCAAGCAATGGAGATATTCGACGCTTGTGGTTTTCACCCTGAAATAGGGATAAAGGTGTTGATAGAAAAGTCTCTCATAACTATCGATTCAACTGGAAAGTTTGGTATGCATGATCTGATACAAGAAATGGGACACTACATTGTTAGAGGGAAACATCCTAACAATCCTGAAAAACATAGCAGAGTGTGGAAACATGCTGAAGTCAGTAACATGTGTTTTGGAGATGCAACAGTGGTAACGATTAAGCTACCTATACATGCACTAAATTAAACGCACATACTGATCAGATGTATAAGTCAACCCAACTCATTGTTTTCTCTTTTATTGCAGGAAAATGACCAGATTGAAGCGATAGAATTGGGTGATTTTATTAACTCACAGGACATTATGTTTATTTCAAAGATGAAGAAATTAAGGTGGCTTCGTCTGATAGGGGACAATAAAGGGAATGGTGAAGCGCCTAATTGTCTATCAAATGAGTTGCAGTATATTGAATGGGCTTATTATCCTGAAAGTCAATTTCCAGACAGTTTTCAAGCAACGAATCTTGTTTTTTTTAAATTGGATTACAGCAAGCAAAAATTGCTTTGGAAGGGTTACAAGGTAATTGAATTCTTCTTCATATTGATTTACAGTTTTACAAACTAGACTACATAATGATCCCAAAGCATGTGATAAGCATAACAAAAATTGCCTCTTTGTCATAAACTCTTATTTTACTCACATCTTTACAGTCTTGACAGTTCTAACATGTGTATGTTTGTATACATTAGCATCTACCACAACTGAAAGTGCTTCAACTCCAACGTTTGGAAAGCCTAGTCAGCACACCAGATTTTAATGGACTCCCCCGTCTTCAAAAGTTGGAACTCATAAATTGTAAAGAATTAGAAGAGATTCACCCATCACTTGGAAATCATAGAAGTCTTAAATATGTAGATGTATCAGGCTGTTTCAACCTTAGAATGTTTCCAACCATTGTTCGGATGGAACAACTCGAGTCTCTTCGTATCAGTTCTTGCCACAAAAGTTTAGTCTTTCCAGAGATCCAAGCAAACATGGAATGCTTAGTAAAGTTGCATGTGTCTGACATTCAGATAGACGCTCTGCTCTCATCAATTGGAGAACGTTGTACCAACCTTATTTATCTAAGTATGCAAGGCTGTTTTAGTTTAAACAGCACAGAAGTCAAACTTGATGGGCTAAAATGTTTGAAAGAATTCGTATGTTCCTATTCCAAAGGACCTGAGAAAATTCCATTTCGACTTCGGTTGACATGTAGCTTAAGAAAGTTGGATCTCAGCAGATGCTGTTACGAAGATGGAGAAATACAGTCTGATATTGGTGAGCTATCAAACTTACAACATCTAGATCTAAGTTATAATAATTTTTCCAAATTACATTTTAGCCTCTCGAAACTTACTCGGCTCAAGGTCCTCAACCTCAACCACTGCGGAAGGCTTGTAAAATTGCCAGAGCTACCTAAGTATAGTTTCATTTTAGCAATGGATGTGACAAACTTACATCCATAGGAGATCTCAATGAAAACTGTAAATGGTTATGTTATATCTCGCTGTTTGAGAGTACTGTAATTGATGGCAACAGATTACTACAATCCATGCTCAAGGTTTGGGCTCCTGCTTCTTTTTTGTCATCTTTGAATATTAATATTTATCCTTCAGAGCTCCTCCTAATTCATCTTCTAAGTATACGCGTGAATAGGTGTTTGTTCATGCTTCTCAGAATTAGAGATCATAAATTGAATACCAACAGACTGTTGTACAAAATCGTCTTCTTATGCTTGGGGACACATGTAGTTGCCTCTTCCTAGTGAAATGGCTGCCTTTGAATTTGCGTGGATTCAATTTTTTGCGCTGTTCTGGCAAGACCGTGTTCTTTGTTGGAATTCTACAGTTCAATTTAGATAAAGGGGAGAGGCGAGCTGTTTGTTGCCGTGGTTTGGTTTCTGTGTTGTACGTATGGGGGGATTGTCTTGGGTGGCGTTTTTTAAAAGGGTCGTGGTTTTGTGTCTTGTGATTCTCTGGAGACGCTCTGTATGGTGGAACCCAACGCGAAGAATGTTTCGTAATGACATTTAACTTGTGGCTATAGTAAATCTATAGGCGATTGGAGAAAAGTCTGGTTACAATGAAGCAATGGAAGTGGTTGATGGACATCAACTCAAATGCGATTATTCTGAATTTAATGTTTGGATATACACACAAATATAATTCATTTCGCGTTGTTTGGAAGTATTCTTTGACCATTTTCACCACGTGTCTATGATGAATTTTGGTTACTTTTTAACAAAAGACACGCGTTCGTATAATAAATGTGTACTTTTTTTAATTGTATCGTTCACTACGTTCGTGTATTATATAATACATGGGTTTTCTTGTATTGAACTATTTAATTTTTATGACACATTAGTATAGACGATCCAACATTCCAAAACAGATAACACTGTAGGGGGAGATTTCCTTCAACTCAAAAAGATAGTCAACAATCATGCTCATTTTTCACTAAAATCATGCCACCATGACAATTCACATTATTAAAGCAAAAATGTTGAAAATTCGACTCAATCAATCATTTCACCTTTTTCATTGCGGATAATACCTCTAACCCTATATAAACACTCTTGGCCTCAGTGTTTGACCCGTTTAGCCAAACTCCGAGCCCAAACAATCTATTTATCAGTCGAGCAGAGGACTTCAACATCTCTGCGCGAATAGGTCAAAATGTAAGGTCTTTAGGCCTATATTTTTAAACACGTTTATTAGTGGTTAAATCATTTCCAATCTCCGAGTGTGACTTTCAAAAGTCCAAAACCCGAGCCCTTAGTTCTATCGACGTAGAGACTATTTGCTATGTCTCTATGTTGGTCGTAACCAACGAAGGGCTAGAGTTTGTCCTATGTTGTATACAACAGGCTATCTTTAACAATTAATAACCACATTTATATACACTAATTCCGGCTACATATGACCCATAACGCACGAATCCACGAACGTGGCTCAAATCGATACACTATTTGGAATCCCACGACACGTTACACCCGGTTCTGAACTCAAGTTTCGTTTTTCAATCTCCTTTTCGATCCTTTGAATCTCTGATGCAAACCCGTAAAACGATTCCACCATTTCAACATCACCAGACCACGTGTCTCGTTGTTGTCTTTCGCCAATATATTCCTCATCGGGTGAATGAGTTGATAATGTATCCACCACTGCCATATATTTTGTCGACTGTACCATACTTGGCAATGCCAAAAGAAAGTAATTTTGCGGGTCTTCGAGGAAGCTAGCGTATTCAGGATCATTTTCGTCAGGAATTAATCGACGCATTCTTGGTGGCCGGTTTGGTATGTAGCCACCGTATGGGTATTGACCGAAGTTAAGTGCTGCATGTTGGGCTGAAGCGAACCATATGATGGTGGTTAGGATGGCAGTGAGGTCTTCAGCATTGGCTAATGTGGGCCACCAATTCTCATAGCGCAGATGTGCGTGGCCCCGTTGATTACCTAAGCGTTACTCAGGCTTGAAAGCCTCGAGATAATTGCAAACAAGTGATGGGTCAGGGTAGTATCGGGTTACGTAAGTTTGGACCCAGTTTTGTATTGCTTCCCAAATTAAAAGCCCATCAGAAGCATATGGGTAGTCTTCGATTAGAAGCTTTACTCCGTGTATTTGACTTGGGTATGGAACTGCCATACCCCTCTAAACATCATAATACCAAACCACAGTCAGCATTATAGGTGACAAATTGTATGGGTTGGATAGCTCAAGTATTATACCTTCTAATGAGATCAGCAGGGAGGCCTTCTAAATCGAAGCGCCAATGCTTATAGGCAGCAGCACTTATTTCCATGCAGTAGCGTCCAGAGGTAAAGCCTGGCTCTATGACACCATCAGCAGTAAGGAGGTTCTGGCGAGCATTTGCGTTAGTATCTGGAGTTTATCTCATGTGTGGGTCCAAATGATTATTGATCGGGTGCATCTCACTCAATTTGCCTATGTGCGGATTAATATAAACGGTCCATGCGGCATGTGTCGTAACCTCGTGGTGTGAAAGCTAGTGGACCCCAGCATCGTTAGATCATACATAAGCTTTAGCCAACTGCCATGTCCAGTTGCTAGTGGCATCTACTGGAGGAGTGAGAACACGCTTCAGTTGTGAACCTGGTAAAGCCCATGGTAAGCTGAGCTCAATTGCAATGGGCTTAAGAGTGCCTGATGGGGTCAAGAAAAAGATGGTTCGGGTTGTGTATGCTTTACGCTCATCGGGAGTTTTCAAACCATTTATCCGGTCAAGAAAATGTAGGTACAATGTCGTGATAGTCTATTTTATATAGCTTATTTTTCTCGATAGCCATATCAACATAACCAAAAAGATACCCAGTAATCTCACAACAGATCAACATTTCAAATAAAGAATAACTTCGCTAAAAAAACTTGAATGGCGTCAAAAAAAGAATAAAAAAAAAAAAAAAAAAAAAAAAATAACAAACAAATAAAAAAAAACTCAAAAGGCGTATTTCTAATGCATAAATCACTCTATTGGAAAATAGAGATTATAATTGATATTGCAAAATTCTTTAATCCTATCAGACACACTAATCATTATTAAAAAGATGATATTTTTGACCCGTTACCATTTTGCACCCGAATCCCTTTGATTCGTTACCCAGCCCGCCCATTTTGCGACATCTAATGTTACCTTCTCAAGAATTTAAAGGCTCGCCTGATATGAAGAATGTTACCTGTTGTACACTCATGCCGTTAATATAGCTGATGACGTATAGTACGTATAACAGGCCTCTGGGCCTGGACTGTACTAATCACATGTAGGCCGATATGGCATCATTAATCAGCATTTAATGTGATTAGTCAACATCCAATCAGCATTTAATGTGATTAGTCAACATCTAATCAGCATTTAATGTGATTAGTCAACATCCCATCAGCATTTAATGTGATTAGTCAACATTCAATCCTACATTAATATACATTTAATGTGATGACTCACCTATAAAAGGAGGTCTTCTCACACCCCAAATGGTATGATGATTCTCTACCACCTCTTTACTATATGCTTATACTATTCTGAATTGACCGTCGGGGGGTGGATCCCGGGGCTCCGGCCTCGGGTCCCCTTCTAACCGGTTCTTCTTTGTGTGTAGCACTATTCAAGGCTCGAGAAGACGACGAACGACACCAGGAGAGTCGTCAAGACTAGCCCAACCAAATTATGCTTCAATAAGTTGGCGCCTTCCGTGGGACCACGAATAAACTATGTTTCGTGTTCTCATGAAAAGCAAAAATTAGTTTTGGAAGTCGGTAACTCTTAAAACCTTCGTATTTTTGTTTTTCGCTTCCGCTATTATGCAGTCTGTCATATGTAAAAACTTGATTTGCTAAATCAACGCACACCATGTAACTTTACTATAACCTATAGACTACACAGTCAGTAAAAAATGTAACTTGATTTGTCCCCATATTTTCCTTTTTGGTATCCGCGGTCAGAGGCTCCGTCCTTCCATGACGCTCCGGACGTCCGGACATATTTTTCTTTTTGATATCTACGGTCATAGACTCCGTCCTTCCGTGACGCTCTGCACGTCAAACCATGGGTTGTCAGTTTTACGGATACATAATAAATAAACAAACACCTTGTGTTTTATATCCGTACGCATAATAGATTTGTTAATAAATGAAGTGGTATTAATTAACATCCTTGTACGAATTCAATACTACGTACTAATTAGTAGTACTAAACAATACGACGGTTAATAATATCACATATGGTGGAGCCACCTTTCTAGTAAGCTCCGTGTTACGCGGGCCACGTCTTGTTGGGGTAAGTGCTAAAATTATTCATGATTTTTGGATACTTGAGTATGTAAGTTTAATGCTACTAATTAATAGAGTATATCATCATTAAACTTGGGGGTCCATACTGGTATAATGATACCATTGACATTATCTCTGGATATAGAAAGTACGTAAGAGGCATTGTAAGACCTGTACTAAGTCGAATGTAATATTCGCATCACCAGCCACGGAGTACATCCTCCGTTGGTCTTAAGACGAATGTAACATTCGCATCACGACGGGTAACCTAACAATTAACCCAGCCACGGAAGTACATCCTCCGTTGGTCTTAAGACGAATGTAATATTCGCATCAGGATGGGCAACCTTACAATTAACACAGCCACGGAAGTACGTCCTCCGTCGGCCATAAGTCGAATGACATATTCGCATCAAGATGGGATTAACCCAGTCATGGAAGTACGTCCTCCATCGGTCGTAAGTCGAATGCCATATTCGCATCAGGATGGGTAACCTAATAATTAACCCAGCCATGGAAGTACGTCCTCCGTCGGCCGTAAGTCGAATGCCATATTCACATCAGGATGGGTAACCTAATAATTAACCCAGCCACGGAAGTACGTCCTTCGTCGGCCGTAAGTTGAATGCCATATTCGCACCAGGATGTGTAACCTAATAATTAACCCAGCCACGAAAGTACGTCCTCCGTCGGCCGTAAGACGAATGCCATATTCGCATCAGGATGGGTAACCTAACAATTAACCCAGCCGTAGAAATACATTTACCCAACCGCAGAAATATATTTTCCACTGGCCTCAAGACGAATGCAATATTCGCACTATTGTTCGCACCATAGGCGATTATAAGGGGTATAAGTTTACCCATTTCATCATGCAATATGTGGGATCCGCCTTCATCACTATGAATCATTC
>BQNB010051966.1:0-40715 GCA_026074375.1 Tanacetum coccineum
TACCAAATTACTACCTCCGTCCCAAAATTATTGTCCACTATTTCATTTCGGTTTGTCCCAAAATAATTGTCCACTTACAAAAATAGATGGAGAGTTTAGTTCGAGTTTACCATATTACCTCACTTGAAGTTATTATTACAAACATAAGTCTTAAATTAATTAGTTAAGGGTAAAACTGTCATTCTGCAAAAAGTAAAAAAAAAAAAAGATGTAATGATTTTGGGACGGAGGTAGTAATTTCGAAAATAGATAAGAAATTTTAATTAAGTTTACCATATCATCCTAACTTAATAATTACAAACTTTAGAGAAGTTATAAATTAATTAGTTAATGATAAAACTGTCATTATGCAAAAAGTAAGAAAAAGAAAACTGTAATGATGATGTTTTTTATAAACTGTGTGTTTTTTTGTCGGTAAACAATAATTATGAGACGAACGGAGTACCATTTTTCGATCCACGTTCAACTAAAAATAAACACTTCTACGTAATAATGTAGTAGAGATATGTGGTATGAATATCGATGGTAATTCGTTGTATTAAAACAACGACTGATTAATTATATACTAGACGTGTACCCGTGCATAGCACCGGTAATTTCTAACTGCAGATAATTAGCGATATGCGATATTATGGTAAATATTTCTTATAACGTTTAAAATAAGCGTTTTTCTAACATAAATATAAAGAATATCTGCAGAAAGTACCTGTAAGAGTTGAGAAGTGAAAGTGATGGTATATTGAGAGATTATTTTTTGTTGTAAAATAACATTTGTGTGGGGAGATATGAAATGGTTTGTGTGGATTTATATGGTGGATGCGGTTACACATTTTTAATAATCATTATCGATAGTAATGTTTTTTAACAGTTACACTTTTTAATAATTATTGAAGGCTGTTACAATGATAAATTAAATGGGCTATTATAATGTTATAATGGTATTGATGACTGAATTTATTATTCAAATGTTGTTACAATTTATTGTGTTTCATATAATAAAATTCAGTTTTCATGCCTTCCTAAAATACATTTAGTTCTCACTTTTCACATTCACATTCAATAATTGTAGCAATATCCTTAGTATAAAAGTATAAAGAGATAAAATCACAATATGTATTTTCTCCTTTTGCCTTCTTTATTTAAACCTGAGTCACAAATAAAAACAAAAAATAAAATAAAATTACATATGAATATATGAATCTTTAATAAAGTCAAGATTATGAATAAATTAGTATGAAAATATGGTAGAAGTGGTTTACGATGATACTCATAACATGATATCTAAAACTAAGAACCAAAACGAAAGAAAAAAAGTTTGAATGGGATGAAGCTGGATATTGAGAAAAATAAGTGTTTATGTTTATATGTGTTTTTCAATGCAATTGTGGTCCCTATTTATAGAGGATTTAACCAAACTATAGTCAATGAAAATTAATGGGCCTATTAATTTCTTCCATAATTAGCCTCCATAATTATAGAGAAATTAGTGGTTACATGAACACATTAAATGCAGTTATTTAATGAGCAATTATATTACTTAAATGTTATTTACGTTTTTGATGTATGATCAATGTTATTTATGTTTTTAAAACATTAGCATTACATGAGCAATTATAATACTTAAATGTTACGTTTTTAAAACATTAACATTACATGTTTATAAACCCTAAACCCTAAAATAGCAAGATTCCATGCATTAAATTTTTTGACATTTTTTATTTTAGCAGTTTTTTAACTTTCAAGAGAATCCTAAATTCTCTTTATAACAATATAGATTTAATTCCGGATTACCATTTTAAGGAATTTATTAGTAGTTTGGCCGCTGAAATTTTACCAGTTTAAGTTTTCGCTCCAAAGAAACGTGGGTTAATAGGTAATCAGGAATTATAATCGCCGTTAACCTCTAGATGTGATTAAAAAAAATCTAAATCAAATTTGTTTTATTTACTAAAATTCCAAATAGACATCTAAAGCTTCTCTCTTGTTTCATATATCAACTTCAAATCAATAAGACTGACTTTGAAACAAGCACTCGCGGTTAAAAACTTTGAATAATTCAATAACAAGCCACATGATGACATACCTCACTTTCATATTAAATCACTGAATAATGAATCACGTTGTACGTTGATAGATTAAAATTACGATTTGGACTTAAATTTAGATTTAGTATGTATCCCCGTATAGGGTGTGCACGGTTCGGTTTAGGTCACTTTTTGACTAAAATCGAAATCGAACCGAAATATTCGATTTTTATAAAACAAAAACCAAACTATTCGGTTTTTTAGCGGTTTGGTTTTTTCTGTTTATTATCGGGTTCGGTTCGATTTTTCGGTTTTTAACCGTTTATATTTGAGTGTAGGGGTGTTCACGGGGCGGTTCGGTTCGGTTAGTTGGAAGATTTGAACTATCCATCGCGGGGCGGGTAATTCATTTTACTACCCGAAACCGAACCGTACTAGGCGGGTAACCGGACATGCGGTTACCCGAAATGAGCGGTTACCCGCGGTTCGGGTCACGGTTAACCATTCTAGACGTAATAAACTAATCTAGAACGTAAAATGTCATTTTAGTCTAATTAGTTATCATTGAACATATGGATTAAAGTCATACTATAGTATTTCGTCACAATAACTGCATTCAAATTAACATACATAGCATATTAACCAAAATTATTTATTCGACATTTATAAGTTTTAATCACATTGATCAATTTTCATACATAGATGTTAATATTAGAAGAAAAAGACGACGTTATACAATAAAAGTAGTGCAAACTATAATCAATAATTGTACAATTATTTAAATATTTTGTTAAAACATTCATGTATAGTATACACGGTTCGGTTCGGTTAACCGCGAATATCTAAAAGTAAAAACCGTAACCAAACCGTGATAAGCGGGTTTTTTCGGTTTCGGTTTTTTTCGGTTTCGGTTATTTCGGTTTCTGGTTTTTTCGGTTTCGGTTTGAACGGTTCGGCTCGGTTTGTCAGTTTCTCGATTTTTTTGAACACCCCTATTTGAGTGTGACTAATTTATACCAACAAACTTTTTATACAAGAAAGTTGGTTATTCTTCTTTGCTTTTTTCTTTTCAATCTAAGCCTAATAATGTTTATCTCAAATTTCTAAAATTACACACACATAGATGATAGACACACATAATCACTGTCACATATTTATTGATATACTGTCAAGTAAACACACGTACATAACAGACACGCATATAAACGTTAAGATAAATATATTGTAATTTCACCCAAAAAATGAATATGAATTTATAAATTTGATTTATTTAGTTACTTATTTATATTATATTAATTATATATTATTATGTAATGAAACGGGTTCGGTTCGGTTTTTGGACGAAAACTGAAGCCGAATTGAATTTTTCGGTTTTTGAAAAAGTAAAAATCACACCATCGGTTTCTTGCTTCTATCGATTATTTCGGTTTTCGATTGGGTTTCAGTTTTTTTATTTTTCTACTCACCCTGCCAATAACGGAATAAAAATTGTTATATTTCATTAAAATAAGATATTTTGATAGTTAACAAAAAGTATGAAATGATATACTCACAAAGGGGACACGGATAGAGTGGTAAAAAGTAAGGATTTACACAATATATATTTTCTTCATCTTTGTAGGATATCTTGAGACACTTGAACCCGTCGGGATAACATTTATGCAAATAGAAGCAACAAGAAAAAGGAAAAGGATTGCATAGAGGAACTTCCAAACATTTGTCACATGTGTCGATATCAATAGTGACTTGTTATTTTTTATTTTTTTTTAGAAAGGCAAGCATATACTACGAGACCACAAAAAAAACATACACAAGAAACGGCATCCCAACTCCTTAACAAGCTAATTAAAGAGAAAATGACTCAAACAAAAAGCACAACAGGAAGTGCAAACTTACAAAAAAACAAGAAAAACTAAAGGAATAGTACAAGACATAAGACAATAGTCAGGTACTATCCAACATGCTCAAACATACACACACAAGTACTCACTTTGTCCAATTGCCGCACCATAATAGGAAAAATTATCAAATACCATATGTCGCTGAAACAGTCACTCAATTGTTATTATTATACACTAAAGTTCTTGTGAAACGGACTGTGTATCTGAGTAAATGAACATAAGCAACGCCTGCACTTCCACTGCATACAATAAGTTAACTGAACACAACCCTGTCACCACTAAGATACTAAACCAAACACTGCAGCACACTGTATCGCGAAACAACTTACATCAGACCTTATTGAATCCGAATTTTGAGCGACTCCCACAGCCATTGTTGCCAATCTAACTCTTTATACTTGTTTGATCTTCTCACAATCCATTCAAAGCTTTTGAGTTGTATATCTTGGACAATCTTATTAGTACTTGAAACTTTTTTTGCCAAACACTCGTGCATTTCTTTCTTTCCAAATGAAGTAACCGGAAGTCCAAATCACCGCTTGCCAAACACGAGATAGAAGGTTAGGAACATTAACACCTCCATTAGATGAAAAAATTCATCAATAAAGAAGGCATTCACACTCCCCATCTTCCACCAATTGAACACCTTTTCCCACACACTCATCGCTAAATCACAAGTGATCAAGCAATGAGCACAAGTTCGAACCGAAAGTCTTCCTTTAAGCGCCCTCCACACGAAAATGTTTACTTTTTTAGGAACCAAATTATTCCTAACCGTCTCTTGACCTCCACTTTCCACATGTAAGATCTTCTCCTCCACCAACCTTATAAGTTCTTTAACCGTAAATGAAGATCGATTTGAACACTAGCTAAACGAGCTATCCGTATCAGGTCTGAAAAATGAGCGCTTACCACCAGCTGAATAAGATATAATTGCATGCAGTTCGGTCTGTCAACCAGGCACATGACTCAACTTTACAGATGGAGACACACTGAAACATCAATTTCCTTTCTGCTACAATAGAAACCGGACTCACAAAACCTCAATACTATCCAGAGAGCCGATAGCCACTCATGTTATACATACTTAAGCATTTATTCTTGGCAAAGCCAGAGTACAAACACGGTAAGCTAAAGAATGCGTATGATCTCCATGAACTTATGGAACGTTAGAACCTATAACTTGATGCTGAACAACTTGTAGACAAAAACAACAAATGACCCATGACATAAACGGCGGGACATAAGTCAACTTAAACGTGCGCAACTGAAGAGGGGAGACAGATAGGAGTACATCAACACTTAAAGCACGATACTGAGCACTCAACACACAAGCTCTAATCAAAATCGACCAACTAATGAAGGATCTCAGGCTCAATCGCCAGGTGGAGAACAGCCTGACATCTGACCTTGTAACACTTCCATATCGAATGCCATAAGTTATTTCACTATCAATCTTTTGCTACAACCTCCCACTACCATAGAACTCGAAACCCAAGTTTGTACATCAGCATATCATCCTCATGTCATTCAATCAACTAGTCAACAAAAGTACACATCTACACGCTCTACAACTCCATTAAATAATAGGGGAGTAGGGCCAACATCATTGAACAACAGTAGCCATATGGACTAAGAATTTATAGCTAAACTGCGTCTCTCAAGCTTAAGATTATTGCAGGTATATATTCATCCGTTTACCCATAATCTCTATTAACCAAAGAAAGGGGACATGTTTCTACTAAAAAGAAACCTAAGGCAATAAGGCCATTATCAGGGTCGACTGAGTTCTAGGATCAATGACATTCCACTTCTGCTCTCCTGGAAGAAGGACACGTGCTAGACCCCCAAATTGCACAAACTCATCAACAATCGCAGCCTACGCTAGAAGAAGGATCGAGTTTTGCCACTCATGGAAGAATGCAAAAGTCATTACAACTATGAATAAGATATGGCGAAGATGTTAGACTGTTATAAAGAGCTGAAGAAGAGAAGACTGAGATGTAAACTGAAAAGGGTGAATGACTTCATCAAGAACTAAAAGCTCAGGTTGCTTGAGTTACACGCAGCATATGAAGGCCAAACAAGGGCAAAGATAATCAGGATAAGTACAATCAATCTTAGTACTCTAACTTTCTAGGATGATCACCATGCATAACCTAAGTTCACTTACATGGGTAAACCAACTCCACCAAGGAAGCCACCAGGACGTATATAAGAACAATCAGCCTCTAGAACTCATTGTATATGAATTGAAACAGTATTCAAGTAGCTCGCAAGAAGCTGACATTTACTACATGATGTCTGGAGTATATGCTCTACAACATGTCCTCACGACTAGACCTACACAACACTAAAGTCCCAATGACACTACTTAAGAACTTAAAGCCAAGGTTATCAGTGGGTACTACTCAAGGTTGGTAAGCGTTAGGTATTCCTTCTCACCATAACTAATAGCCTCGAATTTCTCTCAGTAGAAAATAAAATTAAGATAAGAAAAGAAAGAGGATGATTAAACTTATCGTATTTTTGAACAATTTCGAGAGCTAAGTCCAAGCCCCCCATTTTACGAGTGTGCGAACTTTGACCAGCTAGAGATCAAGGCAGGGCGGGTAATCATTTCGCCATGGAGGGAAACATAGTTGTCAGATCCATTACCCGATTGTCATTCTATTGCCAGAGAACTTATCGTTACTCAAGCATTGGGTACAGTCTGGAACGTTTAATTATTTTTTACCGATAATGTATCATCTACTGGTAGTCGCACCAGTTGAAGTGAGAGAAATTCTTCTTATACAAAACGCAATTTAGATCGGTCTTTAAGAGAAGAAGGAGTACTGTCTGGCCAAGCACTCAGATCTATCTAAGCCAGATTCCTAGCTAGCCGAGCTAGATCAAAGTGGACTGGCTGAAATACTGCCCAACAGGATTATAGATGAATTAGATGATGCATCGACATCACAGAGTCTTGACCTTCTATATTAGACAGCCATGACAAGCTAATGAAATTGTTTGAAAAATAAATTCTAGTCTATGGCATGGACTGAATGTAATGTAATGTAATGAATGAATAGATTTATCTTTTGAAATTTCTTTGTTAATCTATGTGTTAGAAGAAGTTTTGTGTACTCAATTACAATAATTTTTAACTTAGCAGTAAATTTATATTTAAATAGGGGGAGATTGTTGGGCCAATCAGTGCCCTATTATCCTACCTAGATTTAACCATAAATTAGGTTAAGTTTGACGACTCACTGATAGTCATCAACAGCAAATGAAGGACTCGCTGAAGTGCAAAGCCTGACAAACGAGCAACTTAGACGTATTTAAGTCAGAGACATCGTCAAGGAAGTCAAATATTACTTGAAGACATACTCGTCAGCTGGGATGGATATCAGCTGGTATGTAAAAGGAATACGTTGATGGTTTTAAGGAGAGTCAGGGGAGGCAATACCCTGATGATCCTATTACCCCTTTGAATAAGAGCAAGCTGAACTTAAGTTTCTTTAAGTGAAGTTTAGGCGGGATAATTCAATAAAGCAAACTGGCAGGACAAAGTGTCCTTTGAATTAAAGCCTGAACTGAAGTACGAGTTGGTGAAAGTTGTGAACAGTTGGCACAACTGTTCACAAAAGTAGGGCGAGATGTTTCCCAGAGAATGGAGATGCATTAAATGCGCAGAAAATATTCCATCATAGGATTCTTTGACACTCCAACTGAACCTCACTAAGGATATTACCTCGTATCACTATAAATAGGGAATGTTGTAAGGAGTAAATGCTATCATTTTTATTGTTGTCGTTATTATAAGCATTTACTCCTTTGTCGAACTTACACAATAGTCAGCTAATCCCAAATCCTCCGCCTCCCCCCCACCCCCGCACCCCCCCCCCCCGCCCCCCCCCCCCCCCCCCAGCGTTGCTACCGCCCCCACCGGCGTGACATGATACAAGATGCGCAATAAACGGTTGACGTGTCTTATGTGTGACGAACTTATATTCTCCGCGTAGAGGTCCAGCAAGACTGAGACAACGCGCGAACGATTGAGTTGAGCGCGTCTTCAGGCAGGGAGGCCTCTGATGTTGGATGCGCGGATAACGAGTATTTTAATACTATTAGATAGAAGACTGCGCCTAAGAGGGAATATACGGAGCGTATACGAGACAGAGACACTTATTAGATTATATCACCTGACACAGAGACTCTCTTATAGTATAGCGATTGGTTGATCACAAACTATACATAAGGATTAGAGTGACTCAGTACATTTTAGACTCCAAGGGCCACCTAGGCGCGCGTTATAAATATGGGTCGTAGGTTCATCAAAAATACACATCAATACCCATAACAAATTAAATTAGTGTGTTGACGAGCTTCCATATTCTCTACTAAACTGACATCATCATCAAGAAGCAAATGAAATTCGTCAAATCAATACTATCAAGTGTAACTCCCTTGTATAGTGTTTGCGCATTGACAAAACCTCCACCAAAGAAAGATGTAGAGTTTCCATAACCATAATAACTAACAATAAAGCAAAAGATAAAGGATCTCCCTGTTTTCTAACCTTTATGAAACTGAGAAACTCCAAGTCGGCTCAACCACCACACAAAAAAGGATCGATCCACATGACAGATTTAGGACAAACCGATTAAATCCATCCACAGCATAGTATTACCGAAACGTATCACCATATATCTATCATGTTAGTTTTTACCAGATTTTTATGAATTCCCATATTACATATAAGCATATTTAAGACTCCATTGACACTCGATCACCGATTTAGGATCTTCACAGCGTTTTACCGACTATTATTCAAAAGTCAACCGACATCGTTCGACCGACTTATACGTATGATTTTGCATAGCTTAAGATCTTATAGGATCATCAGATCTAGAACCATAAGATCTCTAAGATCGCCGATCCGATCTAACAGTACTTTTCTCGAACCAAAAAGCTAAAACGTTACAGAATTAAGTCTTATAGAACTTAAGCAGCATAACTCTAATCGTCCTATTGATACATTACAATTAATTTCATCTGAACATTGATATACATATGCATTATACTTATATATAGAAAAATTTGAAAAAACAATAAGACTTCCATGATACTGTTTCGAAATAAAAAAAAACAACGTTCTTTGAAATTTCGTCATTGCAGACAATCTTTATAAATTAAATCGAAGGCCCGTAGTAGGTATGCACTTTAAATATCAAATAAACATGAATGACCTCTAGAGATTAAGAATAAATTTACTATGATCTATGTTTAAAAAAAATATTCAAGAATAGAAACAGAGTGATCGACAGTTAATGGTTGATAATGGGATATCTGGAATCTTGATGGACCATCCTCTAATGATATTATAAATCTTGGGGCCTCAGTTCTTATCTATGTATTCATGCCACGTACCTTCGATCAATAAACATATCAACTAATTTCCAAGTACTATAGCTAATGTTAAGGAGCATCTCATGTCATTTGATCATTGAATTGCTGATAAATCATACAAAATAATCTTAGTAAAACAAAACATTATGCGAGTCATGTTCATTTAAACATAGCAACGATCTAATTTTTATAATCTAGCCGACAACATATGGTCAACTAAATTAATTTATACTCTTGTTGACGATAGAGTTGTAGCAAATATAATGTGATCAAAAGAAGATGTTAAACAAGTTTTTCAAACTTGTGTCCTCCATAAGACTTATTAAATAGAATTGAATAAAACTTAACTATCTGTTTACATGTTAATTTAGATTAGTTATTTTTCTATTCTTTTATAATTATACATTGAGTAACTTTATTTTATTTGAAAATAATTTTACCTTTTCTAGTGATTAATTCAGTCTTCAACTTTCAATAGGGTTAATGGCATATAATAATCAACGTGACTTTCCAATTTGAGCCGTTAATCAGATACGACTCCTATACACTAAAAAGTATCAAAATATTCACTTCACAACTTCAAAATTTGGTTATTATCAGTTATCTTTGATGACGTGGCAATGATCTGGAGCGATGACGGAGTGCTTTCGCTAGTGGCCTTACCTGAACGTCTGACACTGCACCATTTTACAAAACACACAAAAAATAACAGAACGTCATCAAAGTATATAAAAACACAAATTCGAATGTCTGACTGGTATTGTGATACTTTTAAGTCCGACATCTAATAACGACCAATATGAAAAGTGCACGTTCTATTATATGCCTTAACCCTCAACCTAATTACTTTCAAACATGTGCGCTTTAGAGCATCACTATCTAGTTGTTTTTATGAAAAGACGAGTTTATAAAATGTGTGAAGGGTGTTTATCATTTTCAGATGCGCGCTTATAAGTGGAAGATGCCAGTTTATGCTAATATGGAATGAAAAAAGGGCTTCTTGGATCTCTTTTAAATTTAATGCATTGAATCTTAATGACGCACATTTTTATAAAGCTTTAACAAGTATCTATTGTGTGGGACAGAAAGACTATAGATACATAAAAACATATGTTTCAATTAATAATGTTGTAAGATGATGATGACATTATTATAAATCTTTTAAAAAGTTAATCATAATGATCTGCACTTAAAAATTATCGGCAATATGAACTAAAACATCATTTAGTCATACTAACAACAAAAATATTCAATCAAATCTAAACAAAGCATCTATACATCACTAAAATGATTTCTCGTCATTCCTAGAGGGAATAACCTAAAGTAGCGCTATCATTAGTTATTCATACTCTCTCTCATTTCTTCACATATAATACGTAGTTACAGTTACGAGATCACACACAACTTTATTTCAATTTTTGTACCTACTTCGACTAGTGCCGACCATACTATGATTATCCATTCTTTACACTTGTTTAACAACATTACGCTTCGTCTATCTAAAAGTAATTATTCATTCATTTGGGCCACCGCGCAAAAAAATTTAGTTAAGTCTCACTACACTTTACTTTTCCCAATCAACAAAGGATCATTTTTACATACTAAAATCACTTTTAATTAGTTGAAACACAAAATTAACATTTATTTTGCAACAACATAAAATTTAAAACTGTATCTATTTTGAAACGGAAAACACGCGTAATGCTTATAGATATTTTCACAACTGCAATACTTTTTACCTTTTCTTCTAGAGCGATCTACAGTTAACCTTCTAAAACATTAGAACAAAAGTGGATAGATAATCCTTTTCAATTATAATGGAGTATATGTGTACAGCAATCAGGCAATGATTTGCGATAACCATTGCCCTTTATAATCTTCTCCCTTATACTACCAAAACACATTTCCATGTTTTTTACACTCAGATTATTGCAAGCACAAAACACAGCGAAATCAACTCAATAATTCTTCTATTGGATTCTGTTTATGCACAGCTAAACAGTCACCAGCACAAGCCTGAAGAGAAAATGAAAATGGAAGAACGGTAACACGACGCATGCCGGTGGTCCTAACATCGAATAAACAGACAAACAAATCACAACAAAAACAAAGTTTGCTCTCCCTTAGGAAATAATATTCTTCACTCCCCCACTCAGGCAAGACCAATTACGAGCAACTCCTGTGGGTCCGGGGGGGGGCCGGCGGGGGGGGGGGGGGGGGGGGGGTTACGGGTCAGGTTGCTGTTCTTCGGAACTCTGTAACTCACATTCACAATTTTCATACAAGCATCACTTGTCTGCGATCTTCTGGGTTACTGGTTTCACAGTGACCATGTCGTATTAGTGATATTAGAATGGTACCGATCTTTGTATCAATCAATATGCATGTATTATATTTAGTCATGTAGATGTAGAACTTGTGTTGATAAATGAAGATGGGGTTTTTTCCTTCTACGCGATACATATGTCTAAACAGTACCAAGCTAGTTTAGCTAAATCAAAGAGTGTAATATTGAACATTTTAACCATTAACATTTACCGTTAATTGCTAACAAAAAAAACCTTTTTTCTTTCTGTAAAAAAGCGACCATTCATCAAAACCTTAGTGGATGGTTTCGTTATGATTACATTCTATTGATACGTTTCCCTTTATCAGTCTAGTTTTTCTTAAACTACGGCACTAGGGCTTCATTCTAGTTCGAGGGCTTTCTCTACCTTCTCACTTTATATTCACATCGCCTGCTGAGTGCTTCAATAACGGGATCTCTGCAACCATCCTAAATTGCATTCCAGAAGGAACGAGTTTAGGGTTCTATATTAATCATATACTTGCTGTATTTGGTCTAGTGTCGTGGTGCTATTCCCACTAATAAAACTCCAACTGGTTTTTACGACCGGTTTTTTGTGGTATGATTCTGTTCGAAAGCATATTGTAAAAACTGGGAGATGGGTTTGTTGGGAAACTGTTACACTTGTATTAATAAAATCTCGAATTAATAATACAAAACATTACTTAACAGAAACTCATATATAACAAGAAAATTAATAACAACAGAAATGCGGGTAGAAGCAAGAAGACAGACACTATATATCGATAAGTAAACAAAAGCATTAAAAGGATCGGCAACGAAGGCTCGTGTTAGTAACACGATTCCTTACAAACAGATCGGCCGTCATTGTTATTCAAATATCAGGTACAAACGTCCAAAGCTGTGTACAACCTGACATGACAACACTTGCTGAAAAATCACGGAAGCAGTCGAACATTTCTGAATCGAAAGGTATTGCTAGAATAGCACAAAAAAAAAAACATTGGGTATTCTATAGGGGGGAGCTGCTATTTAGTTCCATCTAAAACTGAATGAGACTAGACATCTACAATATAGTGAAAAACCTGTCTTCTTTTTTTCAGATAAATAACTGCCCAACCTTAGCAAATCTTTTATGTAACAAAAAAGATTGCATATCTTTTAATGACGCAAAAATATTTTGTACAACTAATTTGATAAGTTTACATCCATTCCTAAAATAGATTTTCGTGTCCACACTTTGACGGACACAATATCTCATTCATAGTATAGTCTCCATTTATGGAGCACTCAAAGACATATATAAAATATACAATTTTCCAACAATCGCGCTACACAAGAAGATGGAATACTCAGGGTCGAAACAACTACACGAAAGAGTTTTCGGAGCGAAATTTTCACGGCTTGAGTCCTGCATAGGATAGGCTAACGTGTTGACCCATTTAAACGCTGTCCCTTGTGAGATGCACTTAGTCTCTCCTAGCATCTGAGTAGACGCGAATGTCCTTAGAACCACATCTTGTTTATCGTAGACGTCAATACACACTCACACAAAAGTCTCCCACGACTCTTGATCAATCTCCTCATAGTCGTGCTCGTTATGGTCATGAACCTAGTTCTGCAAGAGCTCTTAGGAATTGTGCCCCCTATAATTCCCTTCGAAGCGACCCCACTTCTCTCTCACATAGGTGATTTCATCCTGAATCATTAAAAACATATGTTTTGCGATTTCATCTTGAATCATTATGCTTCTGATGCATTTCATCCTGAATCAATCTCACACACACATACCAGATGTTTAACCTCAACAAGTCAACATTTGTTCAATAGGAATGGACTAGGAATGTTATAAAAACATAAAACACGAAACACCATATGACGTGTCACTTCCCACATCTACTTATAGGTTGTCCTATTAAACCCAAATCTTAGGATCTCCAGTCAACTGGGTATAGAGTGAATCTTTCATAGAAACTCATTCATTTAAGCGCTTTAGTCACATTCCTTTAGACAACTCTCTAACCAACTCTCTGCATAAGCCTTTCGTAAGCGGATCCGCGATGTTATCCATTGACTTTATGTAGTCAATCGTGATAACTCTATTTGAGAGTAGCTGTCGCACCAATCACCGTCTATGATGAATATGTCTTGACTTACCGTTTTACATTGTGACTCAATGAGCACTGCAAATATCAATTGAATTATCCACACTTTTAAATATGGTCGTTACCGTTCTACGCTATGTTGGTATGATCCTTTAGCGAATTAACGTAAATATCCCATAATCTATAAATTTATTCAAAAAATGATAAATTCATATTTCATCATAGATTTAGCTATAAGCGTCTGTTTGAAATACTTTCAAGATTTCTAAGACATAGCTTCCCACTTAGCGTAAATACATCCGCTCTAGTGGATCTAGATTCTTATACATATAAGAATCCGTATTTACATTACTCTATCATTTGATAACAGTTGAATATCTTCTATAATTCAATCATATTACTCATGTAATAATTACTCAAATGGTCCCCACCTGACTTTAAGTTGTAAATCAGGTCAGACGCCTGTCATTAAACACATAAAACATGCCCATATTCTTTGAGTTATTCAAAATGGGCAACACTTTTAATTAAAAGATTCATTGAATTCTAGCTAGCCGGAATCCCCCACTTGAACCTCTCAACTGAATATTGTCCTTATCAATGTTTTTGAACCTCAAAACAATTCCATAATTAGGTACACGTGACCTTAGTTCCAAGAAACATATCAACAACTATGAAGTCATTCACTCTTGCCCTAATACGGGCCGTCATTAGTCCATTTGTTTCTCTTCCACTCTATGATAATTATCAACTCTAAGTATATACACTAAGTACATACATACAACCATTAATTCTCCGAATCCACATTCTTACATGATATGGTTGAAATTTGATGTCCGTTTCGGAGCTTTCCTTAATCATATAATGACTTAACAAGCTACAAACTTTTGCTCTCTAATCAAGACCATGAACCCTCAGATTGGTTCAATATATACTTCTTCCTCAAATCGACCGTTTAGAATGCCATTTTTCACACTATTTGGTGAACTTTCAAATTTCTTATGCGCAATAGCAGTATCAATCTAATCGAGGTTATTCGCGTAACAAGCAAATAAGTATCAAAGTGATCTAGACCTTCACGTTGTCTAAATCCTTTCATTACTAGTCTTGCTTTGTACTTGTCAACGGTGCATCAGCTTTCCTTTTTTTTTTGAAGATCCATTTATAGCCTAGTGGTTTACAACCCGAAAGTAAATCCACGAGCTGAAAATAGATCAATTTCACTTTTACAATGGCTTCCTTTCCATTAAGCCATCTGAGAAGTTACGCTTTTTGATAGAAGTAAATTTCATTTCTACCATAAAGAAACAAATCGGGTCCAAACGATTTCTCGGTTCCTTGCCCTTTACTTCTTCTAGGTTTAACCTCTTCTTCCTTGAGATGATCTTGTGCTCTCTCAATCTGGTAGAATCATAATTATACTCGTTGCCTCTGATCTGGACAACTTTGGGGGCTTCTATACGTCCCCTCTAGATGATTTTCCAATTTCTATCCATTAACAAGGAAAATATATTTTCAAATGAAGGAAGCAATTCTTTATTTACTACTTGGTATCGCTTGTGTATAAGTCACATGACACAAAGAAACCATAACTACTACTGGTATGACATAATACTTAATAATCAATTCCATAGTTTTCAGTTCAAATCTTTACTAACTTGGGGTTCAGTACGGATAACTTAGCTAGTATATTCCCCCCGCATTATAAATACTTATAGAGATAGACTTCTTTTCGCATAGTTCATAAAACTATCTTAATTTTCTTTACAAAGGATCTATCTAAAAGATAAGTAACCGATATAATTGTTTTCCCCACATGTCAATGGGCTTAAACCAGGACTTAAGAATATGCGCATTAACCATATCTCTAAGACACGGATTCTTTCTTTCAACAATTCTCTTAGTATCAAGAGTAATAAATATGTGTCATATTCTAAGTTTAGCACATAAATTTAGAAATGGAAACACATATCCACCTCCGAAATGACTTCGAAACCACCTTTTTTTTCGATCTAATAAGAATGATTCCTCAACTTATTCATATAAGAACAATCTTTTCTCTATCCTCACTTTCAAGTAAGTGTAAATGCAATATTTACGTACCCCACATCAACAAATATGATGAAGTACTCGCTATTCACTACTTTAGTAGGTATCAATTCCAAATCACATAAAACCATGTGAATCATATCCAACAGAAGGGATTCATCGGTTATTTCCGTTCAACGAGAGAAAACAATAGCGCACATAGAGAGAAAGAGACAATCTTGTCATTTGTGTCGCTCACACAAGTTAAAATTTTATAGTCTGTGTTAATACAAAAATAGGTATCCAATTTAGTTTAATTAGACAACAATTGATTTAAACTTTAAAACACATGTCCAGTTAGCCATGCCATCTTCATTTTAAACAATCAAATAAGCTGAATTCATACTCATTTTACTGAAATGACCATTAATAAATACATTCAGCTTAAACATTTTTAAAGGCGTAACCCGTACAGACACATCTTATGTTATTCGTTAACTTAATTTTTATTTGATTCAAACATAAGATGAAATCCAAATTTCATTAAGTAACCATCCGGGAACAAGATTCCTACGAATCTCCGGCACGTACAAAGCGTTGGTTAACTTAAACACTTTTCCAGATGCAAGTCACATCTCCTGTTCCCGTAATATTAGCTAGACTGAGGTAGGAGTGTGGCGGCAAGGGATTCGTTCTCCTCCATTCTCACTTACATTAAAAGAGTTATCAAACTCTTATCACCATAAACATGACATGATACCGAAGTGTTAATCCACCATTATCTAAGGTCGGATTCCCTCATGGCCTCAGTTTCATGTCATTCAGACCATATAACGCATAGTTATGACACATAAGGTTTCTGAATGCTTCAAAGCATCTACCATACACGTAACTAGAGTATCGGTCTCCCTTTTAACAAGTTCGAGAGCAGATCCTTTAGATGTTACTCATGACATTCCAAATATTTTGTTAATACGAGATCTTATGATTAGTTTGAAACTAATTTTGATACTATTAACAACATACTTAATCACAAGTGTTTACTTACCAGAAAAAAAATATTTAAATTCGTCTTTGTTAAAATGCTGAGTTTTGTAAGATCCTTACACAAAACCCGTATTTAAAATAGAATTCTTTCGATTACAAATAATTAAACAAACACTATATTACATAATTTTTAACAAAACACATATGTAATAAGATGTCGTCAATTTCCATTATAGAAGACTTCTAATAGATATGTTTCACATGATCTATTTCAACAGTGGAAAATCTCAACAAGGTTTCAGTAGATCCACTCTTTTAAAGAAACTCAACAAGGTTTCAGTAGATCAATTATTCTAAAGAAACTCAACAAGGTTTCTATAAATATTCTTTTTAAACTCCAAAAATTTCAGAATTATATCAGTTAATAATTTAACCGACCCGGTTAAAATAAACTAGAACCAACGTCAAACAAACATCTTCCCTACAATTAGTAAAGTGGTGTATAATAATCTAATATTTAATACATAACAAGTAAACAATTATCAATATCATGACATCACAAATACATTCTTCTTGATTTTATCGAACACGTTACAGCTTATCTAATAAAAAACACAACTTGCATTTATGAGATATGTCTTCAATGAAACTCCACTTCAGTTCCAATAAATACGTTCTAAATAATCCAACAGCTTGCATTTTATTAGATCTATTTCAAAAAACTCCACTTGGTTTCAATGAATCTAAATTCGTTATATTTTGCAACCATGTCAATAACTGGTGCACCAATTACATTTACAAGATTTACTAGGGTTACACTCGTATTACAATTAGTAAACTTGTCAATACAAAACACTTAAGAACTATTAAAATAATTTGGTATCAATAAAACTCGACTTGGTTATTTAAACTGTACCATCCGATTCAAAGAAACATAAATTGGTTTCAATAATCAAATAGATCATTTAATGAAACTCAATCTTGGTTTCAAACGAGCGAACTGATCTGAACACCTGAAACTGATCTCACACACAAACAGTTAAGTATAATGTATAAACACCGGTATATTTCAAGACTTCAATCGTGATTTCGATAACTTTACCATGGAATCTGCTTCAAAGAACTCAATCTTGGTTTCCAGTGATCAACTAGATCAATTTCAACATAAACTCATCTCTTGGTTTCCAAACTAAAACTGATCTGAACTAACTGTTTTTTAAAATGCGATATAGATCTGTAATTTTCCAAATCAGTACTTATTAAAAATAGTTTCAATTAAAACTGATTCCAAGAAACACAACTTTCTAGTTTCGACAGAAAATCAGTCTTTTAATTATAACATCTGTTAATAAATAATTAATCATTCTTACAAAAGTGATTTTTTAATTCTGTTCTCTACAGAATCTGTTTTATATACTGTTGGAAACTATTAACTCTTTATCTCTACAATCTAGAATTATAATTAAAAACAGACAACTAGGGGTAAATTATGAAGACTCGACATCTATATAACGATAATAAACTCAAAAGTCAGTAAAAGGTCAGCTGCGAACGAGGCTCGTGTTTAACACTATTCCCTATACAAATCGATTCGCGTCGGTCACAACATCCAAAGCTGTTGTACGGCCGGACATGAATAAACTTTGCCTTGAAAAATCACGGAAGCAGTCGTAAATTGCTGATCGAACGATTGCTCTGGAACTTGGTTTCTATGGAGCTGCATGTGCACTGGCAAGTTGACGACAAACCGGCCACAACAGACTGACCAGAAAACACTCAAAACGCTTGCTAAAAAAAACAATCACAAGTGATCAAGCAATGGAGCACAGACGTTTTGCTCCATTCCAGCAATATTATTGCCAACAAGGACAAAATGAACCGGAAGGTTCAAAGTCAATGCCTCTTCTATCAAGCTTCACTCTTAAAAACCTTAAACGAAAGTCCTCCCTTTTAAGCGCCCTCCACAACGAAATGGTTTTACTACTTTTTAGGAACAAATTAATTTCCTAAACGTCTCTTGACCTCCACATTCTTTCCACATGTAAAGATCGTCTCCCACCACCAAACCTTAAAAGTACTTTACATAAAACCGTAAAATTCCCCCCGCCCGTTTTCACGCAACAAGCATCCATCTCCATTATTATCCCTACCCAACTCCCAAGTCTTTTCGCCGTCTTCACCAAGCATCCATCTCCATTTATCCCTACAATTAGAATTGACCACAACATTTTGCACAACGCCTAAAAGCTCCTCTAACTCCCTACTAATTCTACCTTTTAATGCTCCTAACCCACTCTCATTCCCAACACCACACATCATTAACCCACGACCCTTTATCCCCCACACAACCCTCCTTCCTCCTATCTAAATGATATAACCTAGGAAATCTATCACAAAGCCTCTGATTATCCACCCATCTATCAACCCAAAATCTAATATCCCTCCCATCCCCTAACTCCCCGATGCAAGATGTAGTAAACTCTAGCCCCATTCCATCAATCTCCTCGCCAACCCGCACAATATCATTCCAAACCCCACTACCCGAACCCCCTACCCAATGCCCTAACCTCACCCAAACTCTTGTTATTCCCATGAATACTTTTAATCACCCTAACCCACAAGCTCCCGCCCACTCTCCTAAACCTCCACCACCATTTTCCTAATAAAGCCAATTTTTTTGCCTTAAGAGACCCAATATTAAGCCCCCCTCCTCCCCATAAGATGCGAGAACCGAATCCCATTTAACCCAAGAAATTTTTTTACCCTCCCCGACCCCTCCCCAAAAGAAATTTTTCCTAATTCTATCAAGATTTTTTATCACACTCAAAGGCACGCGAAACATCGAGAGATAATACAATGGCAAGCTACCAAGAACCGATTTAACCAATGTTAGACAACCCCCGAATGACATCGTTTTAGCTTTCTAATCCGCCAATTTATTTTTGACCTTATCCACCACGGATCCCCAAGCTTTAACCCGCCTCATGTTCTCACCAATCGGTAACCCCAAATATGTAAACGGAAAATCCCATATGCCGCACCCTATCCATCTCGCCATATCCTCCATATCTGTCTCGTTGACTCCAATACCATAAATCTTACTCTTGTTCTAATTTACCTTTAGACCAGACACTTCTTCGAAACATTTGAAAATGCACATAAGAGATTTAGCATTCTATTTATTCCATTCACCAAAATATATAGTATCATCTGCGTATTGTAAATGTAAGACCTTGGCCTTATTTTCACCTACTACCACACCCCAAAAAAACCCTTTTCCACCGCCTCGGTAACGATCGCGTTAAGTCCATCCGCCGCCAAGATAAATAAAAAGGGTGATAACAGATCGCCTTGTCTTACACCTCTTTCAAGTCCAAATTCCTCTGATGGAGATCCGTTGACCAAAATGGACATAGATGACGACCTTAGGCAAGTCTCCACCCATTTACACCATCTTAAAACGAATCTCATTCTCTTCATTAAATCTAATATAAATCTCCAATTAATGCTATAATACACTTTCTCAAAATCCACCTTAAAAATTAAGCTTCATTCTTTCTTTTTCTTCAGAAATCCCATTGTCTCATTAGCTATAAGAACACCATCAAGGATAAACGTACCTTTTATAAATGCATTTTGAACTTCCCCGACCACATTCCCCGCCACACATTTAACCCTTTCCGCTGGCATTTTTGCAATAATTTTGTAATAACACCCGATCAGACTAATAGGACGAAAATCACCAAGCCCTATGGGATTCGCTATCTTGGAAATAATGGTGACAAAAGATGCATTACACCCCCTCGATATTTCCTTTCTTTCCTAAAACCACTAAATCGCCCTAATGAGGTCTGATTTTTTGTAGTGACAAGATTGTAAAGATATCGGTAGAGGAGGCTCGTATGTGAGAAAGAGAATACACTGAGAAAGAAGTGTGGGAAGCTATATGTGGGTGCGAGGGAGGGGGGAAGAAATCCCCAAGGCCCGATGGCTTTAATTTTAAGTTTATTATGACTTATTTCTTCGAACAGAAGAAGATTATGGAAACACTTGCTCGAAATCTCACTTATCAGATTCATAGAGATACTGAATACATGAGGATATTCCTTTTTCCTCGCTAATTTTGCGAACGCGATGAACTATTATGATAGACATATTTATCTTTCAAAAGTGTACAAAATGTGCTTTTAGACTTGTACAAATGTTTATATACATGCAATTATTCACATGCTATATATTTATTGTATATATATATATATATATGTATATATATATTTACCCCCTTTATATTATATTTATATATATATATATATTTTAGATTTATATATTTATTATATGTATGTGTGTGTGTGTGTGTGTGTGTGTGTGTGTGTTACCCGTAAAGATTCTAGCCAAAAACTAACGATTCGAAGGTCGGGGAGGATAAAAGAAATAGAGAGTCATATTATTAAGAGAGAAAAGTAGTGAGGGAAAGATGTGTGTGTTTTTTAGAGAGAGAAACACACACACTTTATGTTACAAATGATTATCTTCACCCCTCCATGGAAGTATGGAGGGGGTTATATAGGCGTGTGACACCATAACTATCCTAACTTGACATTATTAGTCCCTACGTGTCACGCCTTGTAATATCTAATGTAATTCCATATAAGTCGACATATTTTAAGGCTAACAATCTTCCCCCAATATGTGGACATACGAAATTACTTACAATGTTCCTATTAAGTACACTTACAAACAAAATAAAGTCTTCGAAAGTGCTTCCAGTGCTGAAGATGACTTTTGTGTCTTCCTGTCTTGATACATGTACTCCAGCTTGGATCTTCTGTGACTTTACTTGATATGGAACCATTGTAGTATGCATGACCTGGATTAACTTCCCTCTAATTCATGCAGCATGTCTTGAAAAGCTTTCTTCATAGACTTCTTTTTGACGAAGTTTCTGAACCACCTTCCCCCCAAACCAACATCCGTATCTTGAGCAGATTCTGAAACATTGATGTAGCTTGAGCGATCTTCTAACATTGACATTTAAAGTGCACAGCGGAATTTTGTAGAAGAATCATCCAATACCTGAAGTACACACTTTATCACTATTACTGAAGTCGAAACTGTAGCACCAAAATCAATTAAGATTCGTAAACACATTTTTCTTCCTCTAGAATAGTGCTCATGTAAATTGCTACACCAAAGTCAACTAAGTCTCGAGTATGAGCAATTTATCCCTTAAAGGATTCATCCTTCACATGTGTACATCTTACATCAACTAATACTGCTTCTTATATTGTATCATGACATTCGGTCTTGGTGATTATCTGTTTGAGGGAACATGCAAGAGATCAGCAACAAATCTTCTCACGTATGTAGAATACTTCACACATACTATACTAAGTAAAGTAGTATACACTACTTCCCCCTGGAAGTTGACCTGATAATATCAAAGTACACGTTTTCCCACATGATGGTTTCGAACTCTCTAAAGCATCATTGACGTGTACGACCATATACTTGAGAATTTCTTGTCTTAAGCAAACATCTTTGATAAATGTTTATTGATGACATTGAAGATTTGAAGATTTTGCTTGGACTGTGAAGTACCATTGACGTTTTGTTGCTTCAAATAAATCCGTAGAGAATTGCGGATCACATCTCAACCTTTAACTATTGGCTAATTGCCAACCTCGTATTCTGTCGGCTATTGTTGTGACCACTTGGTGAAGTAAACCCGATATACCAAACTTGAAAATGAAGTAGAATCCCCCAAATTTGTTACTTAAGCTTGCACTATTATTGATTGAAGAACGGTGTAGAAGAAAACCTCTAAGTACCCTATACACTCGACTAAGAGGCATAAGAAGTATAACACCTCTTGAAGCTATCCACATCTGCATCTGCATGTGATACTGTAGCACTACTCAATGTAACTCCTTTAGTGATTAGTTATCACTAGGTACACTTCTACCAAACCACCCTGACTACTGAAAAACTAGATCTAGTCCAAGTCTCTATCATAAGCTTTATATGTTCAAGCAAGTCACATTCATTCGATGTTGGCTTTTAAGAAAAGAGTAGAACAGGATAAAGAAGTCTCGATGTGAACATAAGTAGACGCACTTCGTGGAAAACCCACTTCAAATCAAATAAGGGATACAAATCAACTCCGTGATCAAATGACATTAACTTCCAAAAGTTCAATAGGCCGCTTTTGACGTTTTTAGTGAGATCTTTTATGATCGTTTTAGCATTAAGTGTTTGATTTGCTTTGGTGTTGTGGAATGGTAATTTAGTTTGGTTCTTGGTGAAATCTAGGCGTATATATTCGTCTCCAATTTCTGCTTAAATCGGGATCTCAAAGTGTATAAATCGCCCCTCACATACTGAATATATAAAATCCGGACCAATCTTGCGTATTAAAATCGCGCCCAATGAAGGGTGTATAATCTACTAAAACTTAGTACAGGATAATTCGCCCGACCATAGTTGTTAATTCGCCCTGACCTAGAGTATAATTCACCTGCCCTAAGTAGGTATAATTCGCCTGACCAATGTAGGTATAATTCGCCTATCCTAAGTACGTATAATTCGCCTGACCAAAGTAGGTATAATTCGCCTGACCAAAGTAGGTATAATTCGCCCGACCTAAGTAGGTATAATTCGCCCGACCAAAGTACCCCCGGCTCAACTGTGTGCGAGCCCCATCCCTGACCAAAGTAGGTATAATTCGCCCAACCTAGTTCGAAACCCAAAAACCATAAATCACCAAAGACACATTTTTTGATGTTTTTACCTAAAATTTCTTGTACTTCTTAACTATCTTAAGAACTAGTAGAATCATAATAACACAAACTTTTATGGTTTTTAAAACAAAAAAGATTGGGATCAGTTTTAGTGTAAAAAAGCTTAATAAGAAAGAAACCATAGATCTTTAGAATCTATGCTTTGTAAAACCACAATACCTTCGTGTACAAATGAGCTTAGAACCAATTAGAGAGAAGGAAATATTCATGCTTTGTATTAATAATAATCACCAACCAACCCAAGCCGTGGGTTTTGGCTTAAAAATAAGCCTTGAAATGGCTTAATAAGCCACGAACACCATTAAATAAGCAAATCACAAACACAAAACGCTCCTATGCTCTGATGCCAATTGTTACCCGTAAAGATTCTAGCCTAAAACTAACGATCCAGAGGTTGAGGAGGATAAAAGAAATAGAGACCCATATTATTAAGAGAGAAAAGTAGAGAGGAAAAGATGTGTGTGTTTTTTAAGGAGAGAAACACACACACTTTATGTTACAAATGATTATCCTTACCCCTCTATGGAAGTATAGAGGGGGTTATATAGGCGTGTGACACCAAAACTATCCTAACTTGACATTATTAGTCCCTACGTGTCACGCCTTACAATATCTAATGTAATTCCGTATAAGTCGACATATTTTAAGGCTATATATATATATATATATATATATATATATATATATATATATATATATATGTGTGTGTGTGTGTGTGTGTGTGTAATTCCATTTACCAAAGATACTTTCTCTTCCTTCAACCCCTAGCCTCAATACACACATGTTATTTTTTTATGAGATTAAAATAACGATGTCCGTAAAATTATTGTTTTTACTATCTATGTTTTGTTAGATTTAGTTCTCTAATAACCTAATATTACACATAACATTCTACGAGCTACACAGCGGAATATAAACACATATAGCCAATATAATTAACATAAAACATAAACAGGAAAGCGTACCGTATAACAGTCAAGCTATAGAAGAACCGAAGCTTCTTTAAAATGCGTACGTGTATTACACCATGTGAAACCGAAACCCTTTGAGTTACTAAAGGAAGTAACCTCTACGTGTATCCACACTACAAGTTAACCAATATCACTCGGATGCTAGTGCCTCGAACTAACGAATACCGAATACTATAACTGTATTCCAAACTCAAACTCCCTTCGTGGGGTGTTTGTTTCATTCGACCACAAGAGAGGAGTAAGAGATAATAGGATGAATAAATGAGGCTTAGAGACCCTCTATTTATATTGCTAGAATTAGGACATCTAAGTATGGTAACTTAGGGCCTAATCTAGCAAATGCCTATCCCTCAATTTCTTTGGTTTTTGGTCGTCCACCATACAAGCCCACACACCCCTTTGGGTTGACTTTTTGACTTTGTATAATTATTATGTACATTACATAATAATTAAGGGACTTAAAGTTAATTATTTGTAAACAAACTAATTAACGATCGTTAAGTATTCTATCGTTCGAGTATTAATATATATAATAAATATACACTTATATTGTTATACATATTAATAGAATGATATCTATGTGTACCCGTAGGCTTACGTATTCTTAGCCGTATAAATATATGTATAACATGAGACATCCCAATTGCTCCAACTTGCGAATGTCAGTGTCATAGAATATAACATACTAACATTGATGAATAGTCTAGCAACATCATCAATGCTCTTAAAAATACCTGAGTATGGTTTCAATAAACATCTCAGCCTTAAATGGTTCAAGTAAATTCATCCTTTCGTTTCAGATACATGTTAAATACAAATATGGATCAATGTCATCCCATAATTTAACGATTTTGTTTCTCGTTTCTGTATTGATCAAGATTACCAAACTAAAAAGAATCATCTTAACTACATTTTGGGCATGACCATGCAAACATCTAATCAACCCAACAAGGGGCCCAGTAAGTATCTAACTCCTAAACATGTAGAGGAACAAAGTCTATTTTAACTATAAGTGCTTCTCACATACTTCATAATATTTTTGAAAAGAGCCATTATAACTACCTTAATTCAGGACAACGTTTGACTAGAATCAAGAAAATGTAATCCATACATGCAAAACCTGCTTGCATCTTAAGTCTAAGGATAAACAAACTGTAACCATGTGTGCAGCTCATTCAATAACTCTGATCTATAAAGTGGTCTACACAAGGTGGGGTATCCAATATTCTACCTCATTAAATAACATGCGAATTTGGCAGAATCATGTTTACATATTCAACAGAATATAACCAAACACTCACATTTGTCTCATCTTAACAATATTCCCATATTGTTGACTGACAATTGACATATTTTAGAATAAATAAATTTTTTCAAGGATATAAACATGCAAATATAAAACACAGTAGTATAATAAAAACGATCATACCACGTATGTCAATTCATTATTTAATACAACTGCTTACAGTTCCATTATCCAAATTCCAAATAAGATCAATGCATGATGATCCTAGTTGAATACCAATGTCTTATTCATAATAATCACAATTGGTGATAAGGCATAGGTTCCATGAACAAATCAACTAGGTTATGATCTTGTGAAACTTTAAGAATACTTATTTCAAAAATTCATGAATCATGAAGTTCTTTGAATAATATGATGATTGTTATTCTATAAGTGTGCACTCACTTATAAGTATTACTTATATGAGTCTAGTCACATTACATTTCATAAGACGTATGACATACGCAAAACATCCTATTGGAGACAGTCATCTCAACAGTTTTCCAAATCGTAAGGCATTCTTATTCTTTTAATATAGTATTATGCAACTATGCCTTTTAAACCAAGCATGTGTAATTAGCAATGTTATCATTCATGTTGAAAACTTGCCAATAGTAATATTGAGTATCATCTCAATAAAAACAAGCACTAGTGTATACAAACAACACTATACTAAACTACTGTAAATTCTAAACACTTATTTGATAATGTTTGGATATCACCCAACCCCAAGGTTTCTCAATTATAATGATTTTACTATGATTATCGCAATGTATATCCATAGTCTCATCATTTAGGAATGAATTCCTAATCCAAACATCAATTAGAATGTTTCTTCTAATATCTTTCAATTAGATTCCAATGTTGTCAAATCATCTTACACTCATGCAAATGATACAAATAATCTCATATACAATATAATGTACATAATGAATCCTTTAATGGGACTTAAGTTTTTACTCAATGATATTTCATATTGTATTCGGACTTAATTCACCACATATGTTTAATCTATCAAACATATTTTCTAAGGTTGTATGTTTCATTTCCTAAAATACTTACAAGAAACTTTATTCCAATCTAAGAGACAAATTCTTACTTAGATGAAAAATTGTTTCTAATATGTTTAACTACATATTTGTTTTTAGAAAAATAAAACAAAATACTCCCACTAGCTTTCAAATGTACTCATGAGCTATCTTTATTTATAATTACAAAACAAATCCAACAAGTGATTGATTTAACAATTAAACTAAAGATTATACTAATTAGATGCGTGCTTTTAATCCACACTTGGATTCTACATATTTTTGTATACTTGTAAAGATTATATATTAGATTCATAAAACCTCTTTTGATTACTCATCGTCCTTGTTAGGTAATCATTCAATAAAGAGTTCTTGAAATCCAATTGTCATATTTCTTTCCATGAAACAAGTATTTCCGGGAAGTTATCCCGCGTTTAGCAGAAATCGTCACGCATCACGTACCGGTCCGGCACAACAGTAAATTTGAAAATGTGTTTATGAGCTTTGGGTGGATTGAAATAAACTTATTTAATGGAATATTTTATAAGTTGGTGAAACGTTGGATAAACGTGAAACGTTGAGGTGTGAATTGAAAGTTATCAGAAAACGGACGTTTTCGTGAAATTCGGTAAAAGACTGTAACGGTCGTTTAAGTGAAAACTTTGGGCAAGTAAAAAGTGTCAAGTTGAATTTTGGACGTTGGAACATTTTTAAAAATGATGGGAAAGGTTCGGTTGAGTTTAAACAAAAATTTGTGTTTTCGGTCCTGACGCGACCGGTAACGTTCTAAATGAATTTTTGGGAGATTTAAATTAGAAAAGGGTGTCGAGTAAATACTCTAGATTATTGGAAAAATGATTTTAAACGCAATAAAAATACTAACTAAACCCGGGTAACATTTTTACTTAGCGAGAATTGAGTTTTTAGAGAACCCGACACAAAAACAAGACACCCCGAGCATCATAGGATGCTAACCGGTTAGGGACAAGAAGAGGGAGACACCAAGGCTTAAATTTAGCTACTTGGTCCCTTCATGGTACAAAATGTTTTGTCTTAAGCCTCAAACATGCATTCCATACTCCATTTCAAAATCAAACCAACAAAAATATTATCTCTCTCTTTCCCTCTTATTTTTGAACGCAACCAAAGAACAAGAAACACAAAAATTTTGAAGATTGGTCAAGAACACGAGGCTAATATTGGTATTAGATAGTTACGGGTTGTAGAAAACAATTTGGGTTTGTTTCATTTGCGTCAAAAACCGAACCAAGAACATCAAGATTATAAGTTTTTCTAAATTTTGTTTTAAGTTGTACTTTTATGGTTCTTATAGTGTCTTGATACTAGTTGTACAAGTTGATCGTTGTGAAAATCAAAATTTGAAAACGAAACGAATTATAAAAGTGGGTGTTTGCTTGCGTCGAGTATAAAAGGAAAGGAACAAAGAATGGTCACTTTTAAATATTGGTTGTGGTGGTAACTTTATTTTGAGTCAAGGGCTTATTTTGTAAAGGGTTGCTTAAAAATAAGCTAGAAAAGCTTATTTTGGTTTTGGGTTGTCCGGTTTGGCCTCGGCCCAACCAACCCATATTTTGGGCTTGTGTTAGCCTTGGTCCGACAAGAGAAAAAGGGGCTCAGTCCATTCGTTCGAGGTTATAGCTTATTTGTTCGAGCTTACAGCTTATTTGGTTCGGCTTATTAGCCACAGCTCATTTATTTTTGGCTTATTCGGTTTAGAGCTTATTTGGTTCGGCTTATATTGCGAGCTTATGGCTTATTGTTTTTCCTATGTATATTTCAAGCTTGTGACTTATTGACTCGGCTTTTATGTTTCGGCTTATAGCTTATTCGACTCTAGACTTATATTTGGTTTCGAGCTTATTATTTTTGGCTTATATATGCGAGCTTATAGCTTATTGGTTTCGGTTTATATTTGGGTCTATGGCTTTGTGGGTTTCGTCTTACATAATGGCCTTAAGGCTTTGTTGGTTCCTGCATATATAATGGGCCTATGGTTTAATGGGCTTCAGTCCATTTGAAATATTTAATGGACTTAATATTCTCATGGTATTAGGCTTAAAGTTAGGCTTCGCCTAATAAAGGAATAAATGTATTGGGAAAAAAAAATTTTTTTTTTTTTTTATTAAAAAACTACCGACTAAATAAAAATCCTTAATTGGCCGTGGAGGCTCAATGACTAATAAAAAGGACTAATGGACTCAACTATAAGCTAAAATAACTATGTGGGTGAAAGACTTATCTTATAACATACTTGAAGAAAGGGAAAGAGGTTATTTTAGTGAGAGAGAGAGGGTTGGATGAACACTTAGAGAGAGAAAGTAAACATATATTGATGTGTGAAAAATGAGCAACCAACCTCCTCTCCAAGGCATGGAGAGGTGTTTATATACTTACAATGTATGGTGGGCTTGGGCTTGCGTGTGTTTATCCATGAGCCTTTAGCTAACTAACTATGTAAGTTTCCAAAAATTACTTAACGAGCTCACGACAGTTATCTATCGAAGCGACTGACACTTTCCTAGGAATTTCGTATTCCTAACAATCTCCCCCTAAGGGAGGTCGCTCCATTTTACAAAATTTAAACCTAGCATACTATGCTGTTATCATTAGTCTTGAGCTCTTTTCACTTCAATCATTAACTTGTGATTTGATGTAGTGATCATTGACTTTAGGCTCGAGCTTTTTCCTTTATTTTGACTTGAAAGTGAACACCATGAGATCTTCAACCAAGCATAATCTCGTTTTGTTATTTTGTAAATTTTGCCATCTTATGAACTTGTGACATCTAGACCGACATGCTTATAGCTTTCTTGATTTGTTGACTTGAAAAGCTTTAATGTTGCATCTTTCTTGAAATTCTTTAACTTTAACACTTCGTCACTTTGAGAAAGACGTTCGGTATCAGAGTGACGGAAACTTCTTTGACTTTAATACTTCGTCAGTTCAAGAAAGACGTACGGTATCAGAGTAGCGGAAGTCTTGAAACATGTTCTTGAGCTTTTATGATGTCTTTATGTTTGTCGGTCGGGTATGAGCATGTGGCTATGAATCGTGATTCGTCGGGAATCAGCTGCACCAATCGTCAGGAGTACCTGTAGGTTTAGGTTAGTGATAACCAACAGATATGGACGAGAGTGTCTTTGTCACTTCGTCAAATACGGTTGTAATAACCATGGTTCCTTGTTGATCAATATAAATACTGCCTATGATCAGGTATAATTTCGAGGAATCTCCTTGATAGGGTTTCGCAGCTGCACTAGCCGTTCTCATTACCGGAGCGTCTTAAAGCAGACAACACGGTATGAGTAAACCAGTAAGACGAAGTCTCACCGATTGAATAGAAAAATTGATTTGAAAATCAATCGACGTGTCACTTGCTAAAGTGGTTTTGTGACACATCGAGAGTGTTATCATTTCAAAATTCATCATCAATCGTCAATTACATAACTTGGAACAAGTTTGATTCTTATAGAATCGCACCATCATTTCTTTCCAGTTGTCACAAGTTTGATTCATATAGAATCGCACAAGTTACCTACATGACTTAGTTTGATGAATGGCTCAGCAGGATTCCATCTCACTGTGAGTAATATCATTTTGTGTTGTGTTTTTCACTCGATGTTCTGGCAAAATCACAAGGATAATGCGTAGGACTCTTAATATATATCTTGTTATTCACATTGTGTGACTTAGCAAGCATAATTTTGACAAGTGTCCTAATGAGATTTATAGATGATCTCTTTTGGCTCTAGACTCAATAGTGCACTTTGGTTTTAGTGATCGGAGGCTAGAGCAGACTGCCACCTTTTCAATATCAACTAACTCGGAGTGAGAAAGTCAATAGAAATGCATGTAATCTCCGTGAGAAATGAAACAAGAGTCTGTTGAGAGACCTTGAGTGGCTGGGGAGGGTTGTGCATAGCGTCACTGGGTCCATGACTGTCTTCAATGTTAGACAACAACTTAGTGTTTCTGACAATTTATGTATTGACCCGGTTTCTGCCTAAGTGTATGAAGGGCTTCTTTCTTTTCACCCTTTATCCTTACATTTCTTTTTCATTCTTCAACCCCTTCAATGCTTACCGAGACTTCATAACTAACACCTTGTTGGGTTCTCAGTCGGCATTATTCTTGATTCTCACTTTTTCTCCTTTTGTATCATGCCTAAAGACTTCTACACTAACTAGTGGATATCCCTGGGTAGATCCCTCCGGTTCTGGCTGGATCATGGGATTTGAATAACTATGCTTAACCACCTTATAACTCCATAAATTTAAGTACATGGTCAATCTTTTGGGTATTCCATCATAATCAAAACCAAAATCGTTGAAAAGTTCAATCAAAGTGTTTGATAAAATAACAAAATATTAGTGGGGGGGGGTTTGAAATAAATATCAAAAGATTTACACTTTGAAAGTTTTTCATCATCACAAAAAGCTCCCCTTTAACATGTGCATCGTAATCGTAGTACATGCTAAGTGTGGAGTGCATTGAGTCCATTTTATTCAATCACATTTCAACACCATTTAGATGCAGTTTAATCACATTTTCTCCCCTTATCCAAAATGTTAATTCCTTGATATTTTGGATATCAATTGATTAAACGTTCGGTGACAAAATGTTACACACAATCTATAAGGAACATTTTAATGCTCCTCCACAATTTATGAGGGTATATAAGACAGTGCTGAGTATAATAATTTGAAATTTTTTGAATTTACTAAGAAATTCTTGAAAAATTTTGTACTTGAGCACTCCTTAATATTACCACAATGTCTATACTACATATACACAAATTCACAAGTTTTAATTATTCACGAGGATTGACCTGTTATGATAAGGACATCATATGATAAATCATATGGTCCTTTGCAGCAGTCGAAAGTCACCCTCGTATGGTCTCCCACTAACAAATTTCTCCAAACTCCGCATAATCCTCCTGGTCTTTAGCTGTTTATCAATTGCCTAGATCATCGATCCTGCTTTATCTCTATCACTTTGTCTCCAGATAGTCTGAGGTAGATACTTCATCTGAATTCCCTTTAGACGATCATCAAGAGCGGTCTGAACATCATTAAGTGTACTGTCACTAAACTTGTGTAGTTTATCAATACGCATCAATTTGTTCTTCTTGTCTTTGTTCTGGTAAATGAAACCTCTGGGATTGGAGTATGCTGAATAAGCTTCCCTTCTTTTAAGATCTGATCTGTACGTATCCTGCTTTGTGAGGTTGAGCTTCTTTTGGTAACTTTCGAGACCTAATTGAAGATCTTACACATGCCTTTGAATGACAGTGCTTCTTGTAAACATTCATAAGGATACATTAAAAGCAATGCGTTCTTCAACAGTGAGATTTGTCAACTTGCCTTAAACAAGAAGAAGTAGCATGTCTTCGATGTCTTAAATGCGAAGCCTTTTGAAATTGCCTTCTTCAAATTTGTGCAGCTTGTCATCATCTCTACGAACAGTGATCCAATCCAGATGCTTGTAATTATGCCATTCTACAATTTCTATCTTTGTGACAGCAATGATTCTGCGTTTGGAGTAGACATCACGAGCAGATTCCCCGTTAACCACTAATCCATAGAATTGTTGTTGTTTTTGCCCCCAATGTGAGATTCCCCAGAGTGCATGTTTGTCATAGTTAACTGGCACTTGACTCCACATTCTGTTAGGGACCAAATCTTCAATCCATTTTATATGCCCGTAATCTGCAGCCTTGGTCTTCGTCACTGAAGTTGTATATTTTCGACTTGAGACACCACCACTTAGATATTCAAGGTCGTTGTTGATGAAGTGATCAAAAGGAATGACTTTATAACCTTGAGAATTAGGTATCATTGTAGTTTTATTATTTCAATATAAGATATTTTTGAGTTTTGTACGGAGAGGGTGGAGTAGTGGCTTGCTCAGACTCATGAGGATATTGCTGACTTCAGGGTTGTTTCTGGTCTAATTGATCAGTGCGTTGCCTTGTAACTTCTTTAAATAGAATATTCAATTTCTACCATACTCTTGCATGACCTTTCGTCAGCTTCGAATGTTTTGGATCGCTTATAATTTCTTGAGTCAGAGTGTCAACTTTAAGCCGGTTCATCACGAATGCTGAGAAGTCAAGAGGAGTGTCCATTAGCTCATTAAACGACTCATGCAGATCTTCCATCTGGGCCAAAGAGCTTGCCAAGGTTGAACAGGTCCATGAGCATTAGGAAAAGTCTTGTTCCAATCATGATCAGGAATAGGAGGTTTTGCTGGTTTCTAAAACCAATCAGGAAGCTGAGAGGTCTCTTTATCAGGTTGATCTTTAGTAACTCCTGTTTTGAACTCCAGATGTGCGGGTTGTTCCAAATCTTTGGTAGTGTGCCTTGGCTCCTCTGCTTGAGCAGACTCACCAGCAAACTTGTGATGAGATTTGGACCCTTCAGTAGACTTGACAGTTGTCTTGGAGGTCTTTTCCTTTGATGCACTGGTTGACTCTGGTTCTTTTCCCGCTCTTCTTTTCTTAGACCCCCGCTTTGATCCAGCGGAGGGTTCTTCGTCTTTATCCTCATCATCTCGTCATCTTTTGAACGAGACAATATCTCCATAAGTGTCAAGTATGAGTTTTTCACTTTCATAAGTGTCAACCAATGCTTTGTAGAGATTCTTTTGTTCATCAGATCTGTAGATTGACTTATTGCTCTTTATCTTGTCTATGAGAATCTTCTTCAGCTCTAATTCAGATAGGTTGGCAGCTACAGCATAAGATGTCTTAGATTTATTAGATGAACGAGTTAGAACCTCAGCTTCGAGTTGTTCATTTACAGTCTTCTCAATTTTTGGCAAAATCTTAGAGACTTGTGCCTTAACTTGTCATTTGGACTTGGACTTGATTATTTTCTTTAAAATTGTCCCATCAAGAGTTTATTGAGGAAGTATTCATTTTTGGCTTGAGCTTCATCTCTGAGTCTGTGTGACTGTAATTGGATAGCTATTTTGATGGCTTCATTCATCTTGTTGGCAAGGTACGTATCAACAATGCCGGGAATTGAAGAAACTGCTGCAGCAAATTGATTCGTTTGCTTAAACTCTGAGAAGTCATTTTCCAAAGTTTTTAGTCTATGGTCAAACCCGAATAAAGAGCCAAAGTTAGGAAGATCTTGTAGGGAAGAGCTTAGAACAATTGCTGGTGTAGGTATTAGTGTTTGTTGCAGATGTGTGATGAGAGGAGTGGGTGGTGGAGGAAAGAGTGTTGTTGACAAAAAGAGTGGCCTCAGGCCAATAGTAGTGACTCAAACATCTATCAGTGAAGTGACTCAGTGTTAAGATAAAATATAGAGACAATACCTGTATCTGGACTAGGTTTGAGCATGTTAAAAAACAAACCAGATGACACAGAAGAACTCAGCTTTTTGTAACCCCTTCGGCTTGACCAGAGTTATGATCACATGAGTATCTTCTATTACTTGAGTAGTTTGAACATTAGTCTGTTGAGCATCTGTCATTTCAATATCTCTTCCTTCCAGATTAAACGATCACAGTCCCCTGTATAATTCATTCGCTTACGTCCTGTCATCATTTTACTCTTTTCATCTAACTCCTTCTGGTCTCTAAGCATTCTCACCTTGAATTTTCTCTCACTATGTCTTACTTTTTGATCTTGAGTTGAGAGCTTAGGATGAACAAAGTCATCACCATCGTTGTCTGAATCAGTCTGATCATTAACATCATCTTGATCTTCATCATCTTGACCATCATCATCCTGATTATCAGCATCGTCATCATCATCATCATTGTCTTCATCATCATCATTGTCATCATCATCATCATTCAAGCCTACTTCATCATCATCCTCTTCGTTACTAGACTTCCAAGAGATTTCCTCATCATCAGATCCATATGTCGGTACATTGGGAACCCCTGGTTTACTACTAGTTCCTTCATTTGCACCTGAGCCGCTGGCGTGAGAGCTGTGAGTTTCTATCAGACTTCTTTTTGTGGCTAGCTTCATTTGTTCAGCTTCTGTTAAAGCAACTTCAGATAGCACTGTTAGACCTTTAGCTTTAGATGTCTTTGCAGGTTGCTTCTTCTTGGCAGGTTTAGCCGCATTTGCTGAAGTCTTGAGTCTCTTGCCTTTAGCAGTGGTAGCAGTCTTCTTTTTGGGAGATGCTTCAGAATCAACTTTATTTTGACATATTTGGGTTTTGGAATCTTCTCACCAGTAGCATAAGCAAGATAAGTCTTGTAGTCTTTTGACCCCAACATGGCTTGGTTGGTCAAGTGCTGAGGGAGAATAGCGATAGTGTATAAGCCCGGTTTCTGTCCTGATGGTAGTAAGGTTAGAAATGACTCTTATTGTGTAAACATGAAGATCTTCCCTGCATAGTGCCAAAACTTCTTGTTTCTCCTTGGTATTGCCTGATCCTTTGCCATGAAGTAGTCTACAATGACTTTGGTGAAGCGTGGATAATACATGTCATTATTCTTTTTAGAATTCTTGTTCTCCACTTGATACACTAAGTCTTCCCATAACAAGTAGACATAGTCAACATTCTTGTTATGATACATTCCCCAAAGAATTTGAGCTCTGTTTGTTTGTGTGAGCGTGACAGGCAAAGACTTTCCAGAGCAGTAGTTTTTCCACTGAGACACTTATTGATGATGGCAACAAATGATCTCCATGGTTGATGCAAGTGATTAACATTGACATCAGATAAGACCTTTATCTCACCAGTGTGTCTAAAATCTCTAATGAAAGAGAGTATCTCCTCTTCAAATGGAGGATCTTCAAATTTTTGGCCTGGAGTTTAGGGCAAATCTTGAGCATATCTCTGAAGTTCAGTCAACGATTAACAGAATAGTTTTGCCATTCATCATTGAAACATAGTGATAAAATGATGTTTGGTGAGAGTAGCCCAAAACTCTTGCATGTAAATTTTAGGAACATCAGCAAAGTCATCAAATGCGTTGTAGAAAGGAGTGAGCTTCAAAGCGCCTAGTGCCACTTGAATGGTTGGTTCATTAGATTTAAGAGTTGGGCTAAGACGTTGATTGCATTTCTTGGCGTGGATCTTAAGACGGTTTTCAGGTGCGATAAGAGAATCATCCAACGCCTTTTGTTGGTCTGTTTGTTGTAGTCCCATTGTTTTGCTAAGATTATATGAGCAATGAACGAGAATAGGATGGCGAAGCGCGCGAGCGCGGCAGAGAGGGATATTACAAGAAACTATTTAGAGACGCGAGGGAGTGCGCGATGCGGCGAGTGTGAGCGTGATGCTCGTAGCAGGGAGTGAGTGAGAGGGGGGGGGGGCGGGGGGGGGGTGGGGCGAGCGCTATCTCGAGTTTAGGAACTACTAAGGCTGTTAAGACTGCTAGAGAGTGCACTTGTTAATTTCGATCCTTTTAAGAATGACAAGCTGCTTAGAGCTAACATAACAGCGTTTATAGAGTGTATAATTAACCAAAGTTTAAAATTAACTCCCTAAATTAATGTTTCTAAATCGGCCTTTATATAATAGAAATAAGCGATCTTAGCTGAGTGGTTATGGTCTTGATAGATAAACTGATATACAAGGGAGAAAACATTCACTCCTGTTCTTAATTGATCCAAGTGTAACACGTTCCTTAAGTTATGTAACTAGGTGATTGGGTTCCCAAAGGACAAAACAGTAAGTTCGGGTTTCCTTAATATACAATGATAGGATTGGTACGGGTTTAACCATCTTCTTACTCTAAGTTGTTTGTTGTTCCTTCAAAACTTGTCAGAGTTGATTCGTAGTTCCCCATTTCTATCTACACTAGTAGAGTTTCGTTCCTTATACAGATCAGAGGTTTGTTCGGTTCCTACTAACTAGTGAGTTGTTCGGTTCCTTGAGACCCATGAGTTGTTCAAGTTCCTAAATTAGAACTAGTTGGTCTTGGTTCCTGCACAAGGACATTCTTGTATCAGCAAGTTGGAAGGAGTCCGTAGAGACCCATGATATGTTCGGATTCCTACACATCATAGATCAATTCCTGTTAGGTCCTTAATTCATACTATTGTTCGGTTCCTTATCCAAGACTAATTGTTGGCACCTTAAGAGAAAAGATTGTTCGGTTCTTCAATGGAACGATTTGTACGTTTCACCTTTTTAATTTTTCACAAACATAACATATCAAGCATTCAAACTTGATGCTTTATCATTCTTATTTTAAGAACAACGCTTAGGGACACAAAAACAATCATGAATCCACATAATCATCAAGTGTATACACAAAACGAGCACATTTAACCATTAACGTACATATATTCCAACTTACTTACAAGTAGATGGTAGAGATAGAACATTCAAAACACATTCAAAATCACAGTGGTATTTTACTTCCTAAACACAAACCCATAATCTTCTTAACATCAATTTCACATAAATCTTGGAGTCCCTCGTTAGGAATAGACTCTGCAGCCAATTAAGGATGATAGCCAAAATTTATAAATCCATTTGACTAAATAGAAACACTGATTATGAATACTATTGTTAATGCTGAATCTTAACACAAGTAAACTAAGAAAAGACAATGTAGAACTTAAAAATGACACTCCTATTAATCTAGCTTCTTGAACGATTACAGATTACAAACAATTTAGATAAAGATGTTATGCTATGAGAATCTTAAGTGTCTGTATTTTCTAACTATTTCCAAGAGGGATTCCTATTAAAGACTAAGGCGATCAACCCTAACAAGCTTACAAAACACACACAAAATCTTTTCCTAAACTATATTAAACATAGCTCTTAAACGGTAACAAACTATTTTCCTACTAACAGTACTCACTTATGAAACAATACCTAACTTTGTGTTACAATCGTATAACATCACTAACAGTACTAACTATGTGTCACTGTCGGACTAAAGTAAGAAAACATAAATCCTAACATCCTCCTTAAAACATGAATGTTGTATTTCTTTTACTTCATGTTTCTTCAAATTTATCTTCTTTAAGCTCTTAGAGATGGAATCCAAACACCTCTTATTCATTTCTAGATCTTTTTAAAACATCAATCCTTCTTCAGCATCAACTTGTCTTCTCAGCAACACAATCAACATCTTTTCAGCAACAATCCAACTAAGAAGTCTTTTGTAGTTTTTTGGTGCAAACTACCATCCATTAACGGATTTGATGTTCCGTTTACCCAGTAGCCGTTTGCTCTGGGATAGTTTAACTCCTTTATTTCTTAAAACATGGTGAGTTAATTACCTATACAATTTTTGGTGTAAAACTAGTCAACCATCAACAGGAATTGATTTTGTCTTTACCAATTACCGTTTGCTTTCGGACTAGCCAATGCTTTCATTGCGATAACATGCTGGCAATTATAAACCATAAGTGTTGTAGCAAACTCTAACACTATCAAAAGATTTGATTAGTCATGACCAATCAACTGTTTGATCATGGACTACAACTCTTAACCATGAAAGCAAGTGATTTGAGAACCGCCTACAATTTTTGCTAAATTGTCGACCATAAACGAATTTGAGAAGTCTTATACAAAAGCCATTTGCTTATGAGACTAGCAGTTCTTATGCCTTGTTAAGCAATGGGTGAACTAGATGACAATTAGTTGTGTGGTGGGTTAGCCAACACTCAAACCCTTCCTAATCCCATAAATATTATTCTTCAGGTTCTAACCTGCAAGTATCTTCTTGATAAACCTGATCAACTCCAATGCCATAGTACTGTCTTCTTCAGACTCTAACTTCAATTTCAGCATTTGCATCAGTACTTCCTTTCTCAAAGGATACTTCTTTTCTACCAGCATATGAATGACTAATCCTGTTTCAGTCACTAAGGTATGTACTCCTGAAGAACTATGCAACTTCCAACTCACTATAATCCAATCTAGCTGTGAATTCCAAAACTCATTTTCATCATCTGGGTTGAACATAACCATCAAATCTCCCCAAAGTACTCTGTCAAAACCTTCAGGTATCTCATCTTGAAATCTGTCCATTACCAGTTGATACACAGCATTCAAATCTTCTCTATCAAATATGGACAATACTCTCATCAAAGTGCTAAAATATCTCTTTTGTCCATTGCTTCTAATCACCACATTTTGATTAATCTCTTCAAAGTGTTCAGCTTGATCAGTCTGTGGTTTAGTTCCAAGACACTCTGTCTTCCATTCTTTGATAGGATATTTTCTGTCAAGTATTTCATAATCCACTTCTTTTTCCTCATCTGGAGCTATAGTTAAGTGTAATCTCAGCTCATCATTCTCTTTGTCACTATCATCTTCAGAAGTGTTTTGAATATATCTTCTTTTCCTTGACTTCATCTTTTTCCTAGTACCAAGTTTTCTCTTTCTGGTACTCTCTTCTTCTTTACTCTTCTTCTGAACTTCTTCTTTACTTTCCTCCTTGAGTACTTCACTTTTAGAGGAATCAACTCCTTTCTCATTCATCCTTTTGATCAATCTTTCATCTTCAGCAGACCCAATAGAGATAAAATCTTCATCTGACCTCTTAATCTTCTCATACAAAGCTTGTACTTCTTCAAACTTCTTGATTTTCAATTAAGCATGCTTAAAGTTTTCTACATGCTTCAAGTAGGTCATCATTTGATTTCTCAGTTGATTCTTGGTTGGTGGTCTATTTCTAATAGCTTCTGATCTTTGTTGAGCAAGGAATTTTCTTTGAGCAGCAATTGTGTCATAAAGAAACTTTGCTCTTTCTTCTATTGTAAATTGCTCTCTTTCTTTTTCTTGAAGCTTCTCAGCAAGAAGTCTATCTGCCTTAATCCTTGCCTTTATATCATCAAAGTTTCTTATAAGCGTTTCATTGGCAGCTATTTTGTTTCTTTCCTCTTCAGCTTCCCACTCTTCTTGTATTTTCCTAGCCATCTCTTCATCACTTTCAAGCTGTTTAAACTTTTTCTCAGCTTCAGGTATACCATCAGATTCACTTTCAGATTCATCATTCTCTTCAATTTTCTTCTTTCCTTTGTCTTTTGGATCAATCTTTGGAATAGGCTTTAATGTGAGAAGTGATCTTGTAGAAGTAGGCCTAGGTCTATCAGTTTCTTCAACATCCTTCAACTCTACACCTTTTTCTTTTTCTCTAGAAACTGCTGCTTTGGCTTGACTCATGTTGAGGAGAACCTTAGCTATTGTTTCATCATCTCCAAATATTTTAGAAGTGGGTGTTTGAGTAGACGTTTGAGTGGCTTGAGCAGCAATTTCTTCTTTAGTACCTTTCTTATGCCCATCAGTACTTTCAACTTGCTCTTTAGTACCTTCAATGTGCTCTTCAGTACCTTCAAAGTTCTCTTTAGTACCTTTATTTTTCTCTTCAGTACCTTTATTTTTCTCTTCAGTACCTTCATTTTGCCTGTCAGTACTAACTTTGGATCTGTCAGTACTAACTATTGGTCTGTCAGTACTAACTCCCTCCTTGTCAGTACTAAGTACATCTTCAGTACTAAGTATGTTCTCATCAATCTCCTTGTCTTCATCCACCATTTCTCTTGTCCTCCCTTCATTCTGAGCATTCTCTGTTTCCATATGATCAACTGTATCTTCAGGAATTTCATCAAACAGAGGATCTCTTTGAACTGATGATTCACCTTTAGCAAACTTCCTCCCTTGTTTGGATACAGACTCTTTGTGCACCCTATGTTTCTTTGAGAAGCTCTTTCTTGGGAATCTTTGCTGCAATGAGACACTTTTTAGCCATGCTTTATGGTGTTTGATGACAGGTTTAGCTTGCTTCTTGAGCTTTGTGATCTGAGCCTTCAAGTCTTGTATTTCCTTGGCTTGATCTGAAACCTGTGCACATAAAGATAGACAAAGATCATAGACACTTTGGAGTGTCAGTTCACCCTCATTCCCTGAAAGGGATTTATCA
>BQNB010051967.1:4452-27002 GCA_026074375.1 Tanacetum coccineum
ATTGCCCACATTGATCATATTGATGTTCTAACCCACAACATCCCTAGTCCGACATGGTATACGTTCGTTTTCCTGGTGATAGCTAATCACCCGAACGGGGATGTCAATCCCAATAGATCTATTAATAACATTCACACTCACATAATGTAATTTAACAACTACATCTATGCAATTGACAATTCATGATAATGGGCTCAACTTGTGTTATCACTACTTAGGCAATACATAATTATAATATAAAAAGTTCCACTTGTGTCCAGTTATAAAACAGATGCATGTTTTCCACCCTAAAACTTATAAAACAAAACCATGTAAAACATGGGGCTATGAACTCACCTTGAGTTAATGATAATCCAAATATCACAGATAAAGCGTCACGTAAATGATCGAATGCAAGCTAATCCAATATAGGTCGTATAAGCACTAATCCCTTTGATTAACACATAAACATATACAAGTCTATGTAGCTACATCACCATCTATTTGCACTTATGAAATCATGACTAAATCGCATTTGATAAATAAATACCCTGTATTAGAACCCGTATAATAGCATAACTAGTTCAATCGCCTTTGTAAAATAATATTTATAAAGTTTAGAACAAGTATAAATATTATTTAAGTGTTTCTAAAATGTTTCGCAAAATTTTGATTAAAAATGAACCAACACTATTCATCTCAAGAAATAGTGCACAAGTATGGTTTAGTTCATAAAAAGTACATGTAAATTAGTTCTCCAGATTATAGAGTTCTCTATATTAGTTATTCAAGTTATAGAGTTCTCCATATTAGTTCTTTAAATTATAGAGTTAACCATATTAGTTCTCCAAATTATAGAGTTCTCCATTTTAGTTCTCCAAATTATAGAGTTCTTCATATTAGTTCTCCAAATTATAGAGTTCTCCATTTTAGTTCTCCAAATTATAGAGTTCTTCATATTAGTTCTCCAAATTATAGAGTTCTCCATATTAGTTCTCCAAATTATAAAGTTCTCCATATTAGTTCTCCAAATTATAAAGTTCTCCATTTTAGTTCTCCAAATTATAGAGTTCTCCATTTTAGTTCTCCAAATTATAAAGTTCTCCATTTTAGTTATCCAAACTATAGAGTTCTCCATTTTAGTTCTCCAAATTATAGAGTTCTCCATTTTAGTTCTCCAAATTATAAAGTTCTCCATTTATCATATATATTACATATAATAATGACCATATCTTGTATAAGAGTCCATAGTATCAAGTCCTTGATAACCTCTTTAAATCACAACTTGTTATGTAACTTTTAAATTACAAGTTATTTAAGTAAACCCTAATTAAACAAGTTTGTATATATACCTTTTATACATAAAACAAGAGTGTACATCACTTATACTTCCATTATTGCATAATATTAACAACATCATAACATGTGTGAAGGTGTACATAATCATAACCACAAGTAAAAATCCATTTCTCATGTTAAAAAGTATCATAATGGTGATTTTGCTACATAGAACACATATATACACAAAGATCATAGATGTAAAGACATAAAGGGTTTTAGATAACCTTGATGTGTAGAAGGATGAAATGTAACAACTTCTAAACCCTTGTTTAGATAATAAACCCAAGCTTACAAGCTTAGAAAACCCTAGTTTTCCACAAAACCCTAATCTTGCTTTTCTTGCTTAGATACTTGTAAACCTTTAGCCAATCCTTGCAAACACCTTAGGTTATCATAGGAATGCTGTATGAATGCTTGTATAGTCTTAGAAAATCAAACTATGGATTATGTATGAAGGTGGTTTAATGTCGTGGGTTTTTAAGAGCCAAAAGGGAGAGAAAAGTTGATTTTTCACTTAAGGAAAGTGTTGTGTATGTTTTTATATAAGTCTTGCACTTTTAATATCACTAGCTTTTTCTAACTCAACCATGGTTAGCTTGAATGACTAATGTGTAAGAAAAGAATGGGGGGGGGGGGGAAGTGGTTTCTTACAAGATTTGGAAGTGTGTAAGACATAGTTGGTGAAGTTGTAAGTTGGTTGCTTCCAAATGTGAATAACATGTGCTCTAATATTACAAAGTCAAAAACAAACATCTCTTGTTATTCATACATACATATCCGGCCTTGTATGTATATCTAGAAGGTTTTTGTGTAATTTTTATTTATTGGGTATAATTATGGGTATTTGTTGAAGCGTATAAAGGTTTTGGTGGTTCCGGGTATGCCTAAACGTATTTTATAGCGAAACGTAATCACTTTACACAACCAATAAAAATACAATGAACAAAGTTAATAATTATCCTCAAAATAATTACTTAACACTTGCTTGATGTAAACATTTAATTGTTTGATGCCTGTTTACATTGAATGATCATTTTTAGCTTACGCGATTTAACTTAACGTTTACGATTTAAAAGCAAACGCGTACAATACTAAAAATAAATAGTGAACTTATTGACGTCGTAAATGACCTTAAAACACGGAATGTTATACAGTATGAGACGAATATTTGTGAGTTATGTGGAAACGATGCTCATTATGGTTACGATTGTCCACCTCAAGTTCCGTTTGTTTACAATCAGAACCCGTGTTTCAATCAAAACTTTGATAATTATAATTTTCCATAAACTTCACCAAGTTATGAGAATTGCGGGGGTCCTCATGAGACTTTTCAGTGTCAACCGTTGAACCAAAATTTCTATGAACCTAATTTTTGCTATAATTCTAATTCTTTCGATTTTGACCAATATCAACCCCCGCAGTTTCCCGTTATTCATCAACCTCCTCAAGCAACGAGTACAGAAATGTTGCAAGCTAGAGAAAACCTAATGGAAGCTATACAAGCCTTTTTAAAGGAATATGATCATATACCTCCTAATAAAAAGTGCATGGCTTTATTGCTAGCTGAGGAGAGATTTCTTAAAATTAAGCAAGCTGTAGAAGAAGAGCAGAATCAACCTGAAGTTATGCAAGAATTGCTACTTAAACTTATGAATGATTTGCAAATTCTTAATGGAATTCAACCAAAACAAGAAGAGCAGGCAGCTCAAAGTTTTCTTCTAAATTGGAATTTTCCTATGGTTGATGATGATGAGTATACTATTTTATATACATCGACTAAAGCAATCACACCCGACTTACCGACCATGGAGCTCGATAACTCTCTAAGTATAAGGTATGAGCCTCTTAGCACTATTTTGGAAATGGAATCGGATGAAGTAATAAAGTCTAGTGTTGAGAACCTTGTCACAATCCCAAGTGAGTCCAAGGGTATTTACGACGATATCTGTGATGTGCCGTTTTGTGATAATGATCACTTTGATGCCGAATTTGGACTTATTAACTCTTTGCTTAGTCGAGATATTTCGATCACATCTCTTAAGATTGATTTTCTTCCCGAGGAGTTCGCCGGTGAACTCGATCTTATTGATCCAATATTACCAGGAATTGATGAAGACGATTTTGATGAAGAAGAAGGAGCAATTAATTTTGATATTCTTCAAATCGAGGAAGAAATTCTTCGTGAGAAATTATTAAATGTCAATATTCTTATTGATAAGATCGAAGCATTGAATCTTACTCCTTCTATTCCTATTGTGCTCGAATATCCCTCCTCTTCTTCGATTCCCGTTATGGATAGTGATTTTCTTATAGAGGAGGTTGATACATTTCTTGTTCCGGAAGACTCGATACCACCGAGTATTGAGAGTGATTTTGACTCAGAAGGGGATATTATTTTTCTTAACGACTTACTTAACGATGATCTTATTCCTGAGTATGAGCATTTTACCTTCGACATTAAGCCCGATGTGACCGTGATAAACAATTTTGATGAGCTTAATGAAGATGAATGTTTTGACCCAGGTGGAGGTGAGATTGTTTTTTCCCAAAATGTTAAAGATGGCGATTCCTTCACATTTTTCATTCGGACTTTTCTCCCGTTTCTCACCTACCCTGAGGATTCTTCTTTACTTCTCTCCACTAGGAGTGAAGACACTATTTTTGACCCTGACATCTTTACTTAGAGTCAGTGGCATCTCATCGGGATGGAACTTTCATTTGCTTTAATGTTTATCCACACATTAATGAAAGCCCGATTAAGAATTTCTATTCCATTTGCTTCCCCATGGATAACTTAATTCGGGGCCGAGTCAAGCTCGTGACTCAGTTAACAAAAACAAGCATTTCTATCTTCTTATCTATTTTCTAACGATTAATGTGAGGGGGCTCGCCTCTTTCCTTTCTTGTGTTTCGTGTTTTGTGGTTTTATGTCCAGGATTACTCGGATTTTGAAGACTCTCGTGCTATTGGTTTTGTCCATTCATACATTCGAGCTTCATATCCACAGCTTCATTTAGGGAATCCAATATCCAAATCTTATCGACTAACGTTTATCTTTAACATAATTAATAAACGGCTTTAGATTTGCGTAAGAGATCCCTTTATATCAAGATTATGCATTGAAATTAGAATGGGGATATTAATCTCACATTGAGGACAATGTGTAGTTTTAGTATAGGGGGGGGGGGGAATCTGTCGATTTGATTATTCCTACGATCATTGTTCTTATGTAACCTGTTTTTCCACCAAAAATATGTGATTTATGTGAAAATAGCAAAATTAAAAAAAAATTGTGCATAAAAAAATGATAAAGTGGTGAAATAAGTGTTGTGAAACAAATAAAGGTGAACGAGAAATAAATTTTGATCTGACCGGTTTTATACCTTAGATTTTTCCTTAACATATTTAAATCGAGTTTGTTGATAGTCTTATGTAGGCTTATCCATTATGCCGAATTCGATTTATTATAATAAAGATTGTTGCCAGTCTATGTGACTTGTTAAAGTGCCGATCTTAATTCGCTAGGCTAAGCATTCGCAAGTCTCTTTCTTAGAGATTTTAAATTGCAAAGAATAAGAAATGATTGTGTTAATTATAAGTCATGATATTAAACGTGGAATAGTTAGTTTTCTTTCAAGCTCATACATATCAATTGTGGCTTTTTCTACCATTAGTTTGTTTCACTTGTATATTAATAATGTTTAATAAATAAGGTTGTCCGGTTCAACTTAATCTTTAGTGAATTCCCACTAACTTGGAAGACGATGCCAATAAAATAGGTACACATCGGGATTCGGAATTTTGGCATACTATATATATCATATGAATAATTGCTTTACTTACACCTTAAAGAGCCTTCGGGTATATGGTGTAAGTAGAGTTAATCATGAGATTACTTATGCCTTAAAGAGCCTAAGGGTATATGGCATAAGTGATTAAAGTGTTCATGCCTTAAAGAGCCTTAGGGTATATAATGTGAATGATTGAATCATGTTTAATAAATGATTTGTTTGTACCTTAAAGAGCCTTAGGGTATATGGTGCAAATTAAATCTAACTTGATTTATGTCTTAAAAAGCCTTAGGGTATATGACATAAGTTAAGTTAAGTAACCTAATAAAAGCCAAATTTTGGTCACCTCTATGAGGACCTCATCGGTTTTTAAGGATAAGGGTTGAAGCTAATTTTTATCTTTAACCGTCCTGCTTTATTTTCGGATTTAATAAATATCGAAATAAGTCTTAAAGAGCCTTCAGGTATATAACAAAAATAAAATCTCGAGATACAAAATTAGGAATAAGGGAGAAAAAGTAATACACAATTAGTATTTATGAGTAGTGTTAGTATCATGACTTGTATTTGACAATGATCTTGTTTTTAAGCTTAGTATGGAAAAGTGAAAGTTGGGGACGATGAATTTATTTTGCTTGTTCCATGATCCTAAGTATTATCCAGAATAATGAAAGCACAATGTTATGAAGTGTTGAGATATGGAAAGTTATGAAAAAGCATAAAAAATGGAAAAAAATGTTGAAAATGGAAAAAACGGGGCTTTTCAGAGCTAATGTTTCTTTAATCCCTTAAGATGAATACTTAGCTACTTTTCGAGGTAATTAATCAAGGGGGATTAAGATTCTTAGTTTTCTAAAGTGTTATTTATAATATTGCGTGAGGACACGACAATACCTTAGTATGGGAGAATTTGGTATGTGCTATTTTACACATACCTTTTACCTTGAAAAACGAACCCAAATGACCAAAAACATAATGAAAAATGCATATATATGTTTGTTTTTGTGTTTGTGTATGTGCAGGTACAGATATATGAAAATGGACAAAAGAAAAGACAAAAAGGACACTAACGAGCACGAGAATGAAAGAGGTCAAAAAATCCAAAGCCGAAGGCGTTCCCGTCTTTTACGGACCAACCCTGGCCCGCATGGTGGGCCGGGTCAGCCCAACTCCTAATCTAAATAAGCCAAAACCCTTCTATAACATCCCTTAGCCCAAATCCTTTTATAAAAATCCCTTGGCCAAAATGAATAAACCGAAAAGCCCAAGTAAAACCCTATGTTATTTGGTCAACATATATTAACGGGTCAACGAGTCAAGATAAGAGTCAAAATTACTATTTCACTATCCCTTTTCCTTCCATTTTACTTTTACAGGGAAAGTATCAACCATGGGTAAAATCCATCTATTCACCCACGCCTTATTAGCTTCTAGAAGGAAAATCTGACACGCCTGACACTCGTTTAGCCACGTTGGCGATCCTAAAGCTTTTTATTGGTTGTTGAGATGTGTATTTGATCCAAGGGCCAAGATTTAATAGATTGAAAGTCGGTTATAATTGGAGGGATAGGATTAAAGCAGTTTCATCACATCACTATAGCTATAAATGAGAAAGCTCAACACAGCTGAAATTATCTAGGTAGAATAGCTTAATTTAGTTTAAGATAGCTATTTTGCTTATATTGGATTCTCAATGTTAAGTTTCCTTAAGCAGAGTACACTCTTTGAATTTACTAAAATTTTGTTTCATTTTAGGAATTTTTTCTTCCTTAAATTCTGTTTTAAATTATATCTAGCAATCATGGTTTTAAATAGTTTAATATAACTCAAAAAGCTACTGAAAGCTCTTTACCTTCTAATCTGTTGCTTATTCAGCTAAGCCTTCAAAGCCTTAGCTGAAAAAAGCTAAAATTAACTGCCAAATTAACCATAAAATTGTTAGAATAAAAGGCCATCTGGAATATAAGTCAAATTTATGGGAATTGACTTATATGGCTTATTCTTATCTTATTTCATAAGCTAGCTTGTTGATTTAAGCTGTTTTGAGCAAAATAAGTCCTTGTTTAGCTAGGACAAAGGTACATGCTCATTTCCTCAATTTTAGCTTATTTTAACTATTTGCTTATTTCTGCTTATGTGTGCTTATGTCCTGCTTATAATTGCTTAATCAGTTTTTCTATAGCTTATCTAGTTTAGTTTTTAGCCTTTGTCAGCTTGCTTTGTATTTTCATCAAAATATGTCCCTAAGATTAGTCCTTATAAGCTTTTTAATTTAGTCTATTACTTAGAGCTTATTTGTCCTTTCTTATTTCTTAAATGTCCTCAAAATGTCTTAACCTCTACCTGTTTTCACTAATGGAAGCTTAATTTGGTATGTTTAGTTTAAAAAATGAAAGATCAGGATTTAAGGGGGTGTTTGGCACAAACAATGGAAACTAAGATCACCACTGTTTGAGCTCACTTCATCTGTTAACCCAACTTTTATAAGCTCTAAGTAAGTCTAATCATGAGTTTTTAAAAGCTATCAGAGTTTTTAAATAAGTTTTTAAGTTTAGTAATTCATGTTTTATATCCTGCTGTTTTGAAGAATTTCCTAAGTTCTAATTTTGATGATTTGTTCATGTTATGCATTAGGATCAGAATTTTATGATTTACAGTATTGTTTCTACTGCATTTGAGTGTTTAATTTTAGAATTGGTTATTTGGTCTTGCCTTTTAATGCCATAACAGTTTTCTTAATAAATATTTAGTTCTTTAAAATTCAGTTTCTCATAAGCAAAATTAGATTAGGTTTAAGATGATTTATGATTTAGTTTTTTCTAATTTGAGTTTATTAGAGGATAAGATTAATCTGTTTTTAACTTATAGTTAGTTAGCTTAGCTTAAGTCTTAAATAATGAATCTTAAAAGTGTCACTTTTTCTTCAAAAACCTAAAAGCCAAAAGTAGTTAGTAGTATCTGTCTCTTTAATCTTTCTTTCTTAGCTTATTTCTTAAATCCTTTTTGTGTGATTTTAGCTTTTAAATGTTCTTAGGGTTCAGGTCTTTAGTTTATTTTTTTAAGTTTTAGCTTTTCATTTTAGCTTATTGAGTCCTAAGATCAAGCTTATTAATCTGTCATTTAACTCAAAAAGTCCAATAGTTGAGCAAACTATTGGATGTCTAAATAAGCTTATCAGCTTATTATTTGAGCTTATTTTAGGGTTCTGTGCTTATTTCTAGTCCTAGATTAGTTAAGCTAAGCTTTTGGTTCAGTCTTTAAGCTTATCCAAGCTTAAAGAGTCCTAGCAGTTTTAGCTTTTCTCCTCAAAGCCTTTAAGCTAATCTGCCATTTTCATTCACTTTTTCTAGCTTATTCTTTTAGCCATTTTTCATAATTTCTTCTTATTTAATCCTCTCTTTAGTATTAGTTCCTTATTATTTGAAGCTTTTAGCTTCTAGGAATTGCTTATTTTCTTCTAAGTTAGCATTAAAATTCTGTGGGTAAAAGTCAAAAAATACCCATGAGCTTTCTAAAATGTCCCGACTTGACCAACGAACTAAATTTCGTCCTTACTAGACCAACGAACTTGTTTGTTATGTGTCAATATCACCAATATGACCGGCTGTATATCCACGTCATATTTTTTAAAATTGTTTTTGCAAAATTTGGTAATTCTATTTCTAGCGTGGCAGTTTATACCAACTAAATACCCGAATCTTTAATATTCGACCCGTTTGTACCCGAATCTTTAATACCAACACATATAACCCCACCCTTTATTATCACTTCCTTACCAGATCTCTCAAATCCAAACCCCTAAATATCTCCTCATCATCTATGTTTTACAGTCTTTTTTTGTTATAGAAAAAAATTCCATTAATACTTCTTCGTTAATTACAGTCTCAAATCAACTCCTTAATCTTCATCACTTTTCATTCTCATCTTGATAAACCCAAAATCCTAAAACCCAAATCCATTAATTAAATACCTTTTAAACTCAAATCAGCTCCGTCTTCAAATTCCTTCACACCTTTTTTACACCCACAAAGGATGGGTATGTAATTGTTCGTGTGAGACCCACAAAGGATGTGACGACAACGGTTTTTTGATGGTGATTGTATCCATATGACGGTGGCGGCAAAAGTTCAAACTCTTCGTATTTTCTTAAGTTTTATGTCGAACATCAAGTTGAAAATAATTTATACTTCCCATTCGCGATTGAAGGATTTTTGCTTTTGACTAAGATTAAGGGATTTAAGGTTGTTGAGGGATAAGGATTCAAAGTGGTAGGATTTGGCTTTCTTGATCTTTCCTCAAGAACATCTGGTGGCCTTCGTGCAAGTAATAGTATTATAGAGTTAATATGAATATAGGGATCAAATGATTGAGAGTGAGAATTTGGTTTGACTTATGAGGTATAATGTTTAAAGAAACCTTGAGAAATTGGAAAGTGTAGTTTGTATCAGTAGCACAAACTGATATTATTGACTTTTAGTGTGTGACTTTGTGATTATTTAATAAAAAAGAAAAAAAACTTGTGCAGCCATGGACAAAACCACCATTGTCGGTAAAAATTTATCATACTGGTGAAATTCTGAACAATAATTAGAAAGTTTCGTTGGTCTAGTAATGACGAGATTTAAGTTCGTTGGTCAAGTCGGGACATTTAGAAATTTCTTAGGTCCGGTCTTTAGTTTTTTTTAAGTTTTAGCTTTTCATTTTAGCTTATTGAGTCCTAGGATCAAGCTTATTAATCTGTCATTTAACTCAAAAAGTCCAATAGTTGAGCAAGAACTGTTGGATGTCTAAATGAGCTTATCAGCTTATTATTTGAGCTTATTTTAGGGTTCTGTGCTTATTTTCTGGTCCTAGATTAGTTAAGCTAAGCTTTTGGTTCAGTCTTTAAGCTTATCCAAGCTTAAAGAGTCCTAGCAGTTTTAGCTTTTCTCCTTAAAGCCTTTAAGCTAATATGCCATTTTCATTCACTTTTTCAAGCTTATTCTTTTAGCCATTTTTCATAACTTCTTATTTAAGTCCTCTTAGTATTAGTCTTAATATGTTGAAGCTTTTAGCTTCTTAGATAATGCTTTAATTTGTCTTCAAAGTTAGCTAAAAATCTGTCATAAGTCACGTTTTATAGGCTTTTATTATTTTTCTTGTTAAATCAGTTTAGCTGTTTCACAGCTTATTTCCTGCTTAATTTTAGTTATTAATAAAAGTGAGGCATGTTTTAAAAAAGATCCTTAACTTGGAGTTAAAAAGCTTTTTTCAAAAAGAAATTTAAAAAAATGTTTTGTAAAAAGGCAAGGTCACAGGATTCGAACCTGTGACCTGCCCTTTACACACTCAACGCCTCAACAAACACTCTCTATACCATCTGCGCCCTTGGGTCTTTTCTGAAAGACTCTTGGGTGCATTTGGTTTTAAGGCTTTGTTCTAGTTTTGCTTTTCAGCTTATTAAAGCTTATTTAAGAGCTTATCTGTTTTATATTATTTTCCACATTATAATTTTATAGCTTCTAGTACTTATTTAAAGTATTTTTTTTATAAATTTTTTCATATTTTTATAATTTAGTTACTATTATGTTTATGCTTTTTTAGTTTAAATATCTTTTTTAATTTATATTAAATAAAATAAAAATTAAAAAAATAAAATTCTTTAAAAAAATATAATTCTTTTTATGAAAATTTTATTTTGTCATTTAGGATTTATAAAAATTAGATTTGAAGTTGTAGGGTTTAAATTTGCTTTAATTGCTTAAATGTCGCGTTTACTTTAAATCCCGTTAACGTTTTCGTGTTTAATTTTTAAATTGCCGTTTTACGTGATTTACATGTTTTATTCGTTTTCATTAGTAGAATTAGAAACCAAATCAAAAATTTTTAAACCATTCAAATCGCGCGATTACGGACTTAACCGATTCTCAATTCACGCTTCGCCGAGGATAAACGACCCGGGAGGTTTTTGAGACAACTTTGGTTAAAAGTTTGTTTCTTAAATCCGACGGAAAATACTTACTATACTATAATTGTTTACATCCTAATATACTTATATTATATATAGTATGTTTGGACCGTATCAGTAACAGATATTCACTAAAGGACAAAAACGAAGCCAAAACCGACAAAACCGAGCACGAGAATGGAAAGAGCGTGAAAAGTCATATCAAAGTCAAAGTCAAAGTCAAAGTGAAAAGTCATAGCCGAAGACGTGTGCATCTTAAATGGGCCAACCCACGATCACGAACTTAACCTGGATTCTCAATTCACGCCTCGTCGGAAAACGACCCGGGAAGGTTTTGGATTTTACTTTGGGTAAAAGTAATATCTTCTAGAATCCTTACGGAATACCCACTCTCTCATTATTTGATATTTTGGTTATATATTATATATATGTATTAAGCAATTATTACTATATATATAAGTATAATTTTAAGAATCAGCGGCTATTGTCGAAGCTTGCAAGACATACGACGAAGCCAATGTACTACACATATATGCTACCATAATATATATTCTTACGACTAAATAATTAATTATCATATCTTAGCTAATATGTTCAACTTGAGCAGGTGGATAACAACAAAGAGTTTGAAGAGAAAAAGGCTGAATTCGAAGCTAAAGTTAAGGAAATCTATGAAGTTGCTACTGATGAAATTAAGGTAATATTGTGAGACATACTCCGTACTAAACATGTAAAAGAAACTTACTACTGATTTTGTAATTGGTTAAAATTTAAAAACAAACAATTATTTTGACACAAACTTCGTATTAAAATAGAAACTATACGATAATTTTCTTAACAGGAGTGTCATATATAGTATCATGAGTTTGGTTGGTGTTTTGTAGGAATTTTTGTTGTTGTTTGGTGTCTATATTATATATTATCATACTTCCTCTCGTCAACCATTTTCTTGTTTCCACAACATTGCATATGCGTAGAGCATCAACGCAGGCCTGTTTACATTTTCTTACGTGAAATGACTGCGTATCATTTCCACACTGTAAAGAAAAGTTTTTTTTTTCCTAAACCCCAAGATGTGGACAGAAAAACAACATAATAAACTTGACCGTAAAAAATGCACACAATTACGGGATATAACCCAAAAACACATAGTACCACGAAAAACAACGAAACATAAAAAAATAATAAAAGAACCCTATTTACCTTGAGTTGCACCTCTAATTGATCCCACACATGTAGCAGCCACGTCACAGATAAATAAAATACCCACAGGAATTTGAGCCGCAAATTGTAATAAGAAAACTGTGTTAAAATAGTTATAAATAGGACACAATTATCGTCCAATAATGATCACATAATGAAGCAATAATATCAAGTTACACACAAAGTCACAACTCATTAATTAGGACAGTGTTAGGCTAAGGTTAAAAAAGAGCACGACCTTATTTCAGAACCATGTACCTTTCTTTGATGCCTCATTTGATCCATAATCAGTCCGGCCCATGTGATCCGTAATCAGTTCATGGAAATCCTCATCAGTTCTGTGCGAACATTTTCTAGTTGTAACCGAAGTTTCTTGGGGCAATCATCACCTGAGTTTTCTTGACAATGCCTTCCAACATCCGTTGGAGTCCCATCTATCCGATCATTAAAGTCGTTATAGCTTGCGTGGTACCACTTTTCTCTCTTGTATTTAAAAACCTGGTCTTGCCACTCTTGTTCATAAATATTTGCTTCTTGATTTGCGCTCTCAGTACCTGCAACAATACAAAACAATGGACTAAAATACGACATTACATCGTGATTAAGGTAAAATAAACGGAACATACTGAAGATACGATAAACTGAATGGTGATCGATGAATTACTAAAACTTAAACATTTATAAGCTTATAGCTTCATTCATGTGTGTTGAAACCATCGCCAAACATTCAAATATGTAACATGCGATTTATTTCCAGCGATAAACTGAATCACTTAACCTCAGGCAGCCGAGAAGAAAAATTATAGCAGTCTCATTCCCAGATTTATTCTCAAGCAAACAACAATTTAATTCACGTGTATGAGTGTTCGAAACAACAATAATTTTGTTCCCTAGTTCCATGCATGGACTTAGAATTCGATCCCGACCCTCATGATGCTCTAGGGATTTTTTTGTTTGATATACGACATTATAAATATTAAAATATAGTAATTATCGATTCACATAGGTTACTGCAATGTAATATTTAATCAGTTTTTGCATTATTTTTTAGATGCTCTTGAGTCGACCAAGCCTATTGTAAAAGTACTAACGCATTTCACCCATATCATTAACGTATACGATAAACAAACGTGAGAAAATTTCAAAAATGCTACCTATCAGCTTGAGCAGCTTCGACTAAACGTTCAAAGTATGTAAAAGCTTTGTCTTCATCATGATGAAGTTCCCACACCAATTGAGCATATTTTGAGAGCACCTCAGCATCCCATTGATCTGCTTGTCATTTGGCCTGTCAAAAAGAAAACAAATAAGTACTTTAATTCACTTTAGAATCTACACTTGTTGCATAATTTATAAATACAATATACTCCCTCTGTCCTATTTTTATTGTACATGTTTCCTTTTTGGGATGTCCCAATTTAGTTGTCCACTACTAAAAATAGATAGGGAAGTTTGATTAAGTTTACTATATTACCCTTGTTTGAAATTATTATTACAAACTTTAAAGAAGACTTTAATTAAATAGCTAAGGGTAAAATTGTCTTTCTGTTAAAAAGTAAGAAAGATAAAACAGTAATAAATGCACTTTTCTTAAACTGTGTGTTTTTTGTCGGGGGACAATAATTTTGGGACGGATGGAGTAATGAACATCAACTATTACTAACCTTAAAGAAGGACAATGCGTGCAACCACATTTTTCGCTTCTGCACCATGAAGTACTTGGTCCGCTGCTTCATCTAGGTAGCTGCAAAATTACATACCATAGGTAAATAATGCTATTCAGTATCCTGAAAATAAGAAATTTCGTACTCGTAACAGCTTATTTTAATCGCAAATACCCAAAAAATGAGCTTATCAAACTGAGTTTATGGCTCATTTGTTTTTCAAAAAGTGAGCTTATCACTTATTTGCTTTTCCAAACAACTTATTTCACTTAGAAATAAATCCCAAACACTAAAAAACTGCTTATCTATAACACTATTGTTTTTCTATAAAATCAGAAAATGCAAACACTATTGTCGAACAACGTATTTAAAAGGTTCATATCTGATTCCGCTTATAAGAATAAACATTAACAATAAGCAAATCATAAACTCCTGAGTAACTTTTGAGTTCGAAATTAAGCCTGCACAAAAATTTCTACGCATGCAGTTTTTCTTCTTAATTATTCTAAAGCAACAACACCCAAAATCTTTAAGAAAAATAAAGCAGCTATGATTAACAATCCAAGACACCCCTAAAAAAGAAAATGATGATATCAAAATTAGGGTTTATAAACTTACAATATATATTAGGAATTCTCTGAATCTTCAAACTAAACAATGGCAATGAATCAAACCAACAATCTTTTTGTCCATGTTATTTTTTGGTTGCCGTCTATAAATATGTGTGCGTTTTCTTGATCTTTTTTATATGAAACTGATTGATCATAGATGGTTTATGATATTTGTGGATTAGCACCGAATCAATCTTTGAGGATCTAGAAAAGTTTTACATCTATGAATTTAGGATTTTAGGAGTTCTGTTTGTGGATTAGACACGTATTAAGGGGTCGGTTGTGCATTAGACACATATTAATGGGTCGGTTGTGTTGGGTGTTGGATTCGGGTAGCATTAAACGTTAATAAAATAATCATAGGGTTAGGTGGGTCAACAACCGGGTTATGCCAGATTCATGTGGCGTTTCCGGCGGGTCGACCCGGTCGGAGCCAAAACGCATTAAATATGAAGCCTTGCATTTACTGTGTCTTGTGGCGAATTATGTGATACAACTCTTTGTTTAAATGTATAATATCAACATCTGAATTTTTCAACAAAAATGTGAAATCCAATAAAAAAGCCCCTCTGACGCAACTATAGCAAGCGCTTTCTTTATCTACTATTTTTTTGGACATGTTTCTGTTCGGCGAGAAGTTAAAGCAGTCGCATATATGCAAGCACAACTATTTACAACTTAGTTGTCAACATCTGGACTTCATTATGCATAGTACATATATCTACCTCAAGCAATACTACACAGAGCATATTGTTGCCTGTTGCTAATAGACAGCTTTTGGTCACATGATACCAAAAGTATAACCTGACTAATTTGCCTTGCACTGATCTTATTTTCTTCTACAGGAGTCTAAGTCCTAAAAGTTGCATTTGGTAAAAGTAAAAGTTCTTTCATATCATATGTACTTAACAAACATAAAGCTTCAAGTCCAATTCTTTAGCCAATAAACATCAACCATACCACAAATAAAAGTATTCAAAACAACTCAAGAAAAAGAGTTAAGTACATTTTTTGGTCCTTGTGGTTTAGTGCGTTTTTCACTTTTGGTCCAAAATTAAAAAAAGGTTTGGTTTTGGTCCAAAAGACATAGTTTCATTCCACTTTTAGTCCAAAAGTTAAACCTATGAATGTTGTATACAAATAAACAGATTGACAGTTCAGTGTCGATGTAGTAATTTTTACTTCTAAGGTCAGTAGAGCTCTGCTATAATTAAATATTGATTGTTTAACTTTTAAACTAATAAAAAAACAGCAAAACTTCGAGGCTTGATTAAAGTCAAAAGTCCAAAAGGATGTGATCGCTGATCGTGCAAATATTTGCCTGTGAGAACAACCTCCCCATGCTTTCAATATCCGCATTTTCAGGCATATACATGATGCGTATCAAAGTTTTAATTAGGACCTGTAATATGTCTGCAGGTATACGGAAATTTGATTGTATAGAATCTTGAAAGATGCAACACGAAATTTTAAGCTTACACTGTTCATAACATCAAATAAATCAAAGTTACATACAGCGTACCTTCTCTTTTTGCCCAGCCTCTTTCTGAGCTCGAAGCTCAACCTTAATTTGGGCCTTTTCAGCATTTCATTTCATCCTCTATGATGCCTCAGTGGCCTTCGCCATTTCCTCCAACCGTCGTTGCTCTTTAACTTTAAGCATCAGAAACAAAACTCCCATGTTAGACAATCTGATAGTCATTTATTATATAACTATAAACATTGCAAAACACTTATTTTCACAACAACCTGTTATGCTACATCGGGATTATCAATTATAATTTTTTCATATCATGTGATCTTTTTTGAAACGCGATGCAGAAAACTATGTAGATGACCAAAAGAGTATGGTACAAGGGCATACCTATTTTTCTGAAACATGGATACCTCTCAATCTTTCAAGAAGTCTTGCAAGTAATACAACTCCAGGAAGCCTATCATTCACATCTGCCTTTCATCTGCACATGCTTCTAAAACCTTTTGAATTGATAATGATTCCAAAAGAAGGACGACTAATAACACCTTATTCCACCTGAACTACTTCAGGTCATGTGATGTATTTTTTGCATTTTTGTGGAAGCAACTTTAGTTGACATTTCTTTCGAATGCACATTACTTACCTTCAGATTCACATAAGTTTGGTAGATTGCATCATCAAATGAACAAACTTTAACATCACGCCATCTGCATAAATTTTCATAAAAGTATCAGAAGTATGTTCACAGATTGTGTAGATCAATTCAATAGGGATAAGATTGCTTAACTTATGAATGGGCCAACACACGTTCAATAAGCATCATGACAGACGCGGGAAGTTTGAATCTTGGCCTGCAAACTAAAAAAGTTAACAAATAAATATGCAGCGTCGGTTAGTGACCTGAAGCCACGATCCATTGAAATGTTCTCACTCACACTCTTTTTGAATGAACCCAAATCGTCACCGAGATGTGCTCATGCTACGTCTTCATATGGGGAAAAGGTGTGGAACCCATGACGCCTCGATGGCTACGAAATTAACTCCATAGACGGTCCGAAATGGCTCACTTGCACAACTTTTTCAACTTTCTGCTAAAACCAACTGTTGCAAGTTCAGACACATTTTTTGTCATTTTATGAACCGTTAATGCAAATTCTGAATCTAGAAAGTAATGAGGTGGAAATAAAAAAGATTACGTGTTCATGCGGTGTGCGGTGTTTCCTTGCCACACATGATGAGGCTGATAAGCTCCCACTGCGATATTTGTTTCAAATTCTCTCCATAAAGGGTTGAACCGATCCAATTCAACCTGAGCACAAACGCGTTCTTTATAACATATACCGTAAATAGGTAAACAAAACATTATAAACACCATAAGAAGTTCAATTCATACCATTAGGTGTGTAAATACACATGCCTCCATTATTTGGTGATGAACTCGAATGAATATCATGTTACACGTTTATGCACGCATTTAATGACAGTCGATATATTATTATAGTTAAAGAAACAAATATACAGACCTATCACTCTTTGGTTTTCTCATGCGGTCTTTTGTGCTGAAATTAGGCATTGTATACTCGCACCTTATCTACCAAGGGTGTCCTAATAACAATATTAGTTGATACACACAGTGGTAATGGTAATAGATACCTGACTCGACAATAGATGGAGCCACCGATTCTAGTGGAGGACCTTTAATTTGTATGGGTTTGGCTAGTTGTTGCAGAGGCGTAGTTTTTTTCCTAGATTCCCGAGTGCAAATTTATATACCTAAAACAAAAAAACAAAAGCCCGTCACTTCCTCAAGACTCCAATCAACAAACAACCAACTTTTTTCAGTATGACATCACGCAACTTATAACTCGATGGTTGTTTATATGGCAGGTAATAGAACTAAGTTTGACAACACCCATAGCTAGAAACAAATTGCTATATAAGCCCATAAGTTGGCAAAATAAGCTATTCTGTAAATGAAGATTACTATTGCGTTTCTTTACAAAATAAGCTGATTCATTAATTGTTTTTTAAACCGATTACTTCAAAATATCTTGTAAGTGCTTATTTTTAACATAAAAAACATATCACTATCCTTCTTCTCAACATTTCCTGAAATTTCTATCAATATTAGCCAGAGCTCAAGGAAAGTAACTACAGGTCTACACGTATGCGTATCCAAGGATTTTGACATTTTTCTTACTTGGCAAAGAATTATTTCAGATCAGCTTTGTCGATTGGAATCCTGGTCGAAATCACTTCACTTTGGTCATCCCTGAAGACATTTCATAGATCAGTTTTCAAGATACGGAAAACTATAAGAAAATTTGATGTATTATTCTTTATGCTGATATATGACATGAAACATGTTGTAACGATATATTACCTGCAACCATCAGTCACGTTCCACTTGTTCGTGTTTGAGAGTAGGATAGTTATGTTAAGGTGAAAAGGAGCTACTCTTGTTGTTTGATGAACTCTCATAGGCCAAGAAGGGAACATGTCCAAGACTAGTATATATACGTTACTATGAGAGTATATCAAACACTAAGAGTAGTTCTTTTTTTGATTGATTTTTTAGCAACCTGTACCTACATTGATTAACCAAACAATCAAAAGACATTTCATCAAACATTTGGTGTGCAACCAGTTCTTTACAAAAACAACAACAATTACAATCTTTCATCCAAAATATCTCCTAAACCCTAAACCCAAAACCATACAACAAAACTAAGTCTTATACACATAACCTACCAATAAGCTGATAATCCCACAAAATAAAGCTAATCCAAAATAAAATAACCAAAAACAAAATCACCTACAGCTCATAAGATATATGCATGTTTCGAACATGTTAACCAAACAACTGAGGCTTTATTTATTTGCAATCTCATCTAAACTCATAACATTAATTAATGCACAAAACCATGATATTAATAAAAAACGGACTTAAAATAATGCTATAAAAAATTAAAGCACACAATTACCTTGAATAAGAATAAACTGCCTAGTTCCTTAATCGTACCACACCGGAATCCCGAATAAACCTGCGTATAACATTAACAAAAGAAAGCAAATCAGGAAATTAGGGTTCACAAACTTACAAAACGAAACCCTAACAGAATCAGAATTAATATTCGAAATTTTAAAAAACTTACATGAATCTTTTACTTCTGGCACAGAGAGATGGTTTCAGGCGGTGTTAGATGGATCTGTGTATGTGTTTTTTATGAGGGGTATTGAAGAGAAGGGAAAAAGGGACACGTGCCGGGTAGTATTTTTATACCTTTATATACAAATAGCAGAAATTTCTTTTAAAAGAAAAAACATCCCCATACCCGTATACTCCATTCTCCGCTGCCTCTGCAATATCAAACGAAAATTCTCACATATGAACACTTTCTTCTAATTTAAGTGATCTTTGGTGCATGCTTTTTTAAGCTATCCTTGGGTTTTGTGTACTGAGAAGATTAAGAGTGTAGCAATTTAACCCACATTCCTGGGTTTTAAAGGGTCGGGCAAGATCTTTGTTGTCCGGTTTCAGGTGCAGAAACTCAATTAACAAAAAAGTAAAACAAACGTACATGTTCTTGTAATTGGCGCATATCTCCCACAAAAGGTTTGACGAAACAACCTCAAGAGTAAGTGTGACAATAACAAATGAGGCTCAGATTTATAAATACAGTAGCGGTACCAAACACCCGACATGGCTGCAATCACAAATTAGTATGATGCCTAAGCTAAGTCAATGGCTCGGTAAACTACGCTTACATAGACAAACAGAAACACTATCATCATTGCCCATAACATTTTAACACTTTTGGGAATGATGTAATTACAGACCAAAGTTCATCAAAAATATAGGGAACCCAGCAGTTGAAACGATGGTGTTCAGCCGTGGGTTAGTCCATGGCGATGGACATTTCAGCCGTTGGTTAGTCCATGGCATGGGTGCGCGTGTGGAGGTTGCCGAGGCGGAAAGTGATTCTCGCTCTCTACCATCCTTCCACTTACCACATCATCCAAACCAACTTAAATGCACCCAATAACATTTATGAAATCAGTAACTACGATCCCATCCAATAGATAGCCCATTACCATAGTTTATAAACATATACACCAACAAATACACCATTTTCTCATTCTCCCTCTCCCATCATCCCCTCCTTCCATAACCAAAACCCAAACATATCTCTGAAACAAATCTTTTTCCTTCACCAATCTGTATACAAAATAAAGATCACACACCAAATCAAAAGACACAAAAACAAAGAGTGCGGGGAACGCAGAAGACTCGCTAACATGTACTTAAAATTATGAGATGAAGCACATTACTCATGATATTCAGTAGGAAATTGTATAGGCTGTTTATTCTATTGTATTAAAATAGTCTAACTGTTTATAAATAAATCAGTACTAAACAGTTTGCACAAAATAAATAATAATATAATTTAAGAAAATATGACGGTAATGTGACAACTGAACCACTAATATCCCCATCCAAACATCTATATAAGTGAGAGAATATACTATCACGCTCTCTAACTCAATCATCTCTACTCCTCGCAATCTACGTCTCCCAATTTCCTCCTAATCTATATGTAAACCCAACAAAACTTACCACAGCTAATCTTTAAATCCCAAAATTAGTTGTCAAGAATGAAGAACCAAATAACTTGATTTCCCTTGATTTGATCTTCTTCATCTAAAAATGTAACAACCTCATCAACCGCAGATCTAATAGCACCTCGCTGCTCTCAAAACCCCCATCAATGGTTTACAAAAAGAAGTGAATATTCACGAATGAAAATGGGAGACGAAGATGAAACTACTTTGTTTGATTTGTTAGAGAGGAGAGAGAGATAAGGAGTGTGTGTGAAGGAGAGGAGGGAAAAGAGGACACGTACCTTGCTACGTGTTTTGTCGAGAGAGAAAAAGAGTGGCAAACCCAAATTAACCCGGGTCGGGCCGGGTATTATGATAGCATTAATGGCAATGCCTCGGGGCAATGATCTTGCTTTTTAAATATAAGGTATAATAAAGGTCAAGGTACTCATTTGTTTCTTATTATTATCTTTAACGTCATTATTTTTAAATTTTACTTTAATTTGATAAAGTCAAACATTTCAGACAATTAGGTTATTATTCACTATAGGTTCTTTTCTTATATTAAGAAAAAGTTTATATATAAAAAAAAGTTCATAATACCTAAAAAAAATATCTAATATAGACTCGTTTTGATTGATATTTTTTTAACACGCACTATAAATAAAACTTTATTTTACCATACTTTTTTACACACTTTTAAATAATGTGAAAAATATTTTGATTTTATTAACACATATAAATGTGTAAAAAATTAATTACATAAATAAGTGTAAACAAATTTTTAAAAGTAAAAAATTTTCACACTTCTATTTGTTGCAAAACCCCCCAAATGTGATACCGATACACCCCCAAATTTTTTTATTTTTTTTTAATTTTTTTTTTAATTTTGTTTATATTATAAAACTGGAAAATAAAAAAAAGAACTGAAAATATAAAGTTTGATAGGTTAAAATCAATAAAACATAAAAAATACAGAGCATGAAGCTGTTTTATCCTGTTAATAAAATAGGTAAAACTGCTAAAAAAAATACGAAACAGAAGTTATAAAGTTTTATAAATCCAAAACTTTCTTGTCATGTCACTGCACCGGGTGTTAAAGAGCGGTAATGGAGGTAGGGGGTAGCAATAATGATGGCATTTTTTGTTATTCGAAGTTATGATAGATTATTAGTCACTGGTGAAGGGCCTAGTGGGGTAAAGTACTTGCAAAATTAAATAATTTATCGTTGACGATGACCATTCATTTCCATTAATTTTCATCATTCATCATTCATCATTCATCATTCATCATTCCATTCCATACCTTATCCCATTTCAATGGCTTCTAGTTCTTCAGGGGGGTATGTTAGCAGATACGATGTCTTTCTAAGCTTTCGAGGAGAAGATACTCGTGAAACTTTTACAGATCATCTTTATGATAGGTTAAGTAGAGCAGGAATTTACACTTTTATGGATAATAATAGTATCCGCATTGGTGAGGACCTGAAACCAGAATTCAAGAGAGGTATCAGAGAATCCAGGGCTTCAATAATCGTATTGTCTAAGAACTATGCAACTTCTAGATGGTGTCTTGACGAGCTTTGCCTGATCCTCGAGCAAAGGAGGGACCGTACTCATTATGTTTTACCAGTTTTTTATCATGTTGATCCGTCACATGTTAGGAAACAAGAGGGGACTTTCCAAATAAATATCAAACCTGACACAAAGTGGACTGAAGATAACGTGGAACGATGGAAGGCAGCCCTTGAGAAGGTGGGCAACATGGCCGGCAAAGTTGCTTCCGGGTATGCTTCTCTAATTTTTCTTCTAGCTTGTCACGCCAATAATTTTATTTTACAACCCGTGTAGTATTAAGTAAATGAGAAGAACCATAAGTACATGAAGATAAAAGTAAACAGTTTTGTAACTGATGAAGACATTCAAAGATCACCG